>VDFB02047230.1:277461957-277529796 GCA_007258455.2 Sequoia sempervirens
TAAGATAAAACTTCATATAATGAAAAGGAGAGAGACTCATTGATCTACCCATATCAATGAGTCTCTCTCCTTTTCATTATATGAAGTTTTATCTTAGGTACGCTTATCTTTATGTTATGGTGTATTTTAGTTAGGAATGATACCTCTTTTAGGATGGAATAAATGAGTTTAATTTAATGATATAAATGGGGGGGATCAAGGTTGTGGTCATATAAGGGTAGAAGTGTTAATTGATCTTTATGTAGATATTTGTGATAATTGTGGGGTAGGGTGAGTGTGCTAGGTAATAACATTATAGGTGATATTTTATCAAGTTAAGTTAGTGCCATTAGTTTAAAGTATGTTCCATATAATAACATCATCGTATTCTAATCTTGTGTCATGGAAGTTTATTTCTATTAAGTCAATATTTTGAATAATTGTATTGTAGAGAACATGAAATGGGATCTATTTCTCTTAGTCCTTAGTAAAACATATATGGTGACTTACAATTGTTGGATTATGGAGGAAGTATGTATTGGAACTTCTTTTGTTGTATGAACTATATCTTGTTAAGCAAATGGATAAATTGTATTTGAAGTTGATGTTCTTTAGTGAATTAGCATTGAATGTATATGTATGTTTAAGGGTTAATTTGATGTTTCCAATTGGATGTGTCCTCCTTTATGTTTGCTTGGTTTTCAAAAATGATTTTTATTCCATTGGGTTTGTGTCGATTTATGAGTGATTTGATGGACCCTTTCATTGTGAATTTTCTTGAGTTTGCGTGAGTTGGGAATCCTCTTTAATTTAAATTGTATTGTTATTGGTTTAACCCTGCGTGGTGAATTCTTGGTTTGTTTGGAGTTGTGGGGGTCTTATTAATTGATTTTGTGATAGAATTGATTGGATACTTATGCGATGCTTGGTTGTGATAAGTTTATGCTTCTTATGGAATGCGGTCTTCCCACTTTTATTATTTTGGTGAAACATTAAATTATATTGTTGTCATGTTTGTTGATTTTATCAAAGGTCATTTGTTTACCAACTATATAGGTATCTTGTAAGGAGAAAATTGAGGTCTCTCATGGAATACCTAATTGGTGGCTTTTGGTTTTTTTTTATGTGATTTTTTTTGAATTCAAGGTTGATTTTCTTTTGCGTTTCCCTATTTGAGGTGACACCATTGTTGAGTTGTGGATGGGTCTTGATGAATCTTCTTTTTTATGGCTTTTCTGAGTTAATCTCATATTCGAGGGAAATTTTATCCTTGTGTTGGAATTATTGGGGAAAAACTTGTGTTGCTTCATTTTACCCTTGTTTGTGGGTTTTCATTCTTTTGGCTTCCAGAGGCTTGAGTTGATTGCCAGTTGATGTTCTCTCTTTATGTGCCCTTGATGTGGCAAGTGTTTTGGTTTCATTATTTTAAAAGGGTTGTACGGAACTTTGTAAGACTCTGATGTGGTACTTGTTAGCAAGATGGGTAATGCCTTGCATGCTTTTATGTTGTGATTCTTTGTTTGAATTATGATGGTACAACCCTTGATTTTTATGTTATGGGGTCTCTAGGGAGAGTGGCTCCTCGTGGGGGCCGGCGCCCCGCGTAAAGGGAAGAGCACAGGAGAACCCACGAGTGAGTTGGTAATCAAGTGAAAACCTAATAATTAACTTAGGAGGGTTGGGTAGTAATATCATTACAAGATTTTTAAAAAAATGGATGCCTCGTCTTCATTAGTGCTTCCGCAGACTAATGGAAGGCTGAGAAGGCCGTGGTTGGCAAGGTCGTAACCTCGTCCTCATGAGAGGTTATCGGCTCCGCATGAGCTACCCTATGGTGTCGGCGCCTCGAGTAGGAGGAAGGGCCAGGAGATCCATAGATGGGGGTCGGCGCCTCAGTTTGGAGGAAGGGCCAGGAGAACCCATGTAGGCTATGCGATGACACTCTCCCCTGGTTGCCCATTTGTTTTACTTTATTGTGTTCCTCTGGAAGTAGGTTATGGGAGTTGGTTTAGATTGTTGTTTTAAATTGATTTAAATTGATTTATGATTATTGTTTTAATCCATCTTTAGTATGTTTTGCTATCTTGTATGATCTCATTTATATTTGATTTACAATCTTATATCTTATGATACTGTGATATGATGTTATTATATTGTTTAATTGTAATTTGAATTGTAAGTGTTTCTTGATCATTCTTTGGTTACTTGTTTATTGGTCACTGCTTTGATTTATGTGTTGGGATTTTTGACTTTAAGTTATTATATTGACTCTTGTAATCCTTGAGTTTTATGATACTTTTGTATGTCGTTGAGTCTTGGGGTTCCGTGTTTGGATGTTCTTGGTTGAGGACTCTTCTTGTCAGCTCCTAGCACGGGGGGTGGGTCTTCGGACTCACATGGTCGGGTGGAATGTGCTAAGCACCCCATTGGGTCCCCAGTCGAGGATCGAGAGGTGCGGATTGATGCTATTACGACGACTCCAGAGTTGTATCTATCTTGGAGCCAGTTATGATTCTTTTTATTCATCTGTTTATTTGTATCATGTTATCTTGTGTATGGTTTCCATTTATGTTGGAAACACTTTTGTATCATTGTACTTCTTAAATATTGTACTGTAATGTAATGTTAAACTCGGTGTGGTTATTGGCCATGACAGTTGTTATTCATTGTGTTGAGTTAATTATGTATATGTTGTATTTACTCAGATGGTTTCTTATCATTGCTTTATCATGTATGTGTTCTATTTGTTAATGTTCATTTTGTTATGGATTATATCTTTGGATTTTATTCTTTATTGTTGTTGTGTGGATCTTAGTCTCGTAATGACTCCTCACGTACCCCAAGGGATGTATGTGTTAATAAATATGTTTAAATAAAATTCATGTAATGACTTAATGTGTATTGCATGTATGTTATGTTTAGTTAAATTAAAAATAAAAATAAAAAAAATTGTGCAGTAATTATGGTTTAATTGTTCTTTGGGGTTCGCACGGCGGGGCGTTACAATTAGGCTCATAAAATCACCTGGAGCATTAGTTACACCGAAGGGTACAACTATAAACTCATAATGCACATACCTTGTTCTAAATGTTGTCTTTGGGATGTCTTCTTCTTTTATTCTAAGTTGATGGTACCCTGATCGAAGGTCAAATTTGGAAAACACTGCTGCTCCCTTCATTTGATCAAAAGATCCTCAATGCGTGGTAAAGGGTACCTATTCTTTATTGTGACCTTATTTAACATTCTATAATCAATACACAACCTTAAAGTCCCATCTTTATTTTTAACGAACAAGACTAGTGCTCCCCAAGGAGATACACTTGGCCTTATCAATCCTTTTTTTAGGAGTTCTTCTAATTGCATCTTGAGTTCTGCTAGTTCTATTGTGTTCATATGGTAGGGTTCCCTTGAAACCGCTTCGGCTCTAGGTATAATATCAATAGGAAAATCAAATTTTCTTCTAGGAGGCAAGCCAGGTAGTTCTTCTGGAAATACATCCTTAAAATCCTGGAGGAAAGGAGAGTTTTCAAAGGTTGGAGTATTTTCATCTTCCTTTTCATCTAGATAAGCCATATAAATTTGGGCCCCTTTCTTTTTTTCCTTCTTTAATTGCATGGCTGATATAGTCTCCACACTTATGGGTCTAAGGTTACCTCGAATTTTAACCCTTTTACCTTCATCATCCAAACACTCCACCAACTTGTAACAATCTACATTAGCCTTATGATATGTTAGCCAACTCATCCCAATAATTACATCATATGACCCTAGGGGTGCCATATAGAGATCCACCCTAGTCTCAAATTCAAGGAATTGTAGCTTTGCTTTTGATAAACACTTGGTCACTTCCCTAGTTGCCTTATCCCCATACTGAACTGTCCATGATGATTCCATATGACTAACTCTTAATGACATTTTCCTTACTAATTCTGGAGAAATAAAGCATTCAGATGATCCTGTGTCAATGAGTATTGAAATTGGTTGCTTGAAAAGTGTACCTGTGGTTTCTATGGGTACATTCTGGTATCTGGTTTTCCGGTTCCTCACTGCTGCATGAATTCTTTGTAGGGGACCTCGTTGTGGTTGGTTGGCTCTAATTTGACCTTGCATTCTTGGACATTCTCTAGCATAGTGATTTTCCCCACACATGAAGCATCCACCTGGTGGTCCCCGTTGCACTTGATTCCTTGGGTAATTGTTTCTCGTTTCGTTGAACCTTGGTGGGTTAGTTGACCTGTTGAAGTTCCTCTGATCATTTCTATTAAAGTTTCCCCTATTATTTCCATTGTACCCATTCCTTTGATTCTGAATTGGTGGTGGTCTTCTTTCAGATGAGTTATTCCTTTGATTCTTGTTAAAGTTATGGTTCCCCTCGAATTCTTGTTTCCCTTTAAAAGATGGGTTCCTATTATTATTGAAGTTTTGCTTTGCTGCTGCTAGAGCTTGTAGTTTCTTTTCCTGCTTAAGGGATTTTTCCAACACATCATTCATGTTTTCAGGTCCAAGCAAGTCAACCTCTGCCCCTATATTGGTGTTCAAACCTAAAATAAACTTCCTTGTTTAACTTTTCTCATCCTTTTGGTACATGGGCACATACTTCAATAACTTAGCAAACTTATCCCAATATTGTTGTACTATTAATGACCCTTGTCGAAGGTTATGGAATTCAGCCATCTTCTCATCAAAAAATAGTTGTGGCAACCACCTCTTGTGAAAGTGTTAAACAAATTGATCCCATGTAATTGTTTCCTTGTTGAAACCATTGTGTTCCTTAGTGTTATTCCACCAACTAGCTTCCTCCCCAATGAGCTGATAGGAACCCCATAAGGCTTTATTTGTTTCACTAAAATCTCTTAACTCAAAGTATTTTTCCATCTCATTTAACCAATTTTCTGCTCCTTCACCTATTTGCCTCCCATCAAACTTGGGTGGGGTGATTTTCTTCAAGTCCTTAGATAACTCCATGATATTATTTTCTCTCCTAGGTGCAATTATGCTCACCTCATTTTCTTGTTGGTTATTAGGAGGGTTCTCATTCTCAAGTTCAATTATGTTTTCAATAGTGTTTTTCCTTTCCCTAAGGTCTTGCACAGACTATTCCAAGGAGCTAATCTTATCCCTCTATTTCGTTAATAGATTTATTATGACATCAATTCCTGTGTTGTTACCCCCTTGTGCTTGTTGTTCATTACTGTTATTCTCTTCTTGATTTTGAGTAGCTCTAGCACGATTTGCTCTTGTCCTTGCCATTTAAAATTCCTGAAATTACAATTTTCCCAATTAATAATTTGAAAAGTCTCAATTTAACTAAATTTTAAATTACTAATTGTGCAAGTTGTAGTGAGCTCAAGGCCTAGATTTCGAACATAGCTCTGATACCACATGTAATAACCCATCCATACCCAAAAATTTACCACTACTTTTTTTTTTTTTTCTTGATTATTATCTCATTATGTGTTTATTCAATTATATACTTAGGTACTTCTATCCATATGGGATAGGCATCCATCCATCCAGGACAGGCATCCAACCATATGGGTTAGGTATTTGTCCATACGGGACAAGGGTTCATCTATCCATTCAGGATAGGCATCTACCCATAAAAGATAGGAATGTGCTCTGGCCAGAGACTTAGACTCATCGAGACCATCCAGGTCCTGAGTCACTCACTAAAGACTACACCTCCCCTTAGAGGTGCACCGAGGTCGTCATCCTTAGGAGTATGTAAGATTAACTATACAGCTTGAGTCTCGCCTCAGAATTCGGCCTAAGGCCTCAGGGAGTCAAGCGAATCCATTCGGGATTCCTTTCGAGTATATAAAGAATGTGTTTTAATCTTACTTTTATGTTACACATTATTAAAACCCCCCCTTAACGATCAAGCAATTCTCTTGAATTATTAATTATTAATTTATTTTTAATCTAACTTTTCCTAACCCCATCCTCGAATTCCTGAGGTACCAGGAGCATTCTTTGTTTCCCATACTGCCTACATACCTTGCTTCCAAACAGGATCAAGGCGTAAAATATGTAGTTTTGTTTTCTAAACTATGTTTGATGTGAACTGTTTTGTGGGTACGCAGCCCTTTCTAGGGCCTTATTTCCCTAGACAGTTCCTCTTTGACTGCTACCCACGAAGGGGAGCAATGAAAAAAGAAGTATAAGTATATAGTCTCTGAGACTATTACTTGTTTCCTAGATATCTAAATCCTAATTCCTAATGACCTCTCCCTTGAACCCATTTGAGATTCAATTAACATATCTTCAAAATAAATTCTATCAATCCTACAATGGGGTTTTCTAGGTTTGAACTAGCAAATTTTTTGTTCATTTACAATTATCTTATTAAATTATCGATCCAAGAGAGATTACCCGTCTCTTGGATTTTAATACAACAGATGTTCCTTATTACTCCCCGACGATTTAAAGGGACGGTGCCACAGATGCCGTTGTTACAGCTATATTAGGCTATGGATGCAGTAGCTCAAGCGCGACGACATTACCCGTAAACGTGAGCCAGAGGCACCGCTGATACCGAACGCTGCTAGGTTTTAGTTTCAACTCTTGATTAATGTTTACCTAGCTAAGAAAGGAAATAACAACTATCTAATTTCTTCTTGCAAGATAACATACTTTTGAAAATGAAATGAACATTATTATGTACTAAAGTTACACCATGGCCAATAAATTTTGAGATACTAATCTACCTTTTAAAAATAAATAATAAATTGGGATTGAACATTTCATACATAAGGAAAGTAAATAATTACTAAGGATTAGTGCAATGCCATTATTTATTAATTATCCTCTTAAAGAAATTTAGCTATCATTTAATTCATCAATCATTAACCACTTGAAAAACTATAATTAATTTAATTTTTATTGACATTTCTATTCTATTTTGTAAATAAATTAGTTACATAATAACATTAATTTATCACAAATTCACTAAGTGAAAAGAAAAATTAAATAAGTTGAAGTAAGTCATTAAAATATATTGTGTGAAAGTCAATTAAGTAAACTTAATATTAATTATATGAAAAAAAAAAGAGAATAATAATAATAGTAATAATTTAACTCATTACTCTACTAACTAAAGAAAAGCATACATTTAAAGAAAGTATCCATTTTCATGAAAAAAATTTAAATTAATATTTCTAAAAGAATTATAAAATAATTTATAAGTAAATAATCCATTTTTAAAAATAAACAAATCTGATTTTGTGATTCATAAAATAATTTAGAAGTAGATAATCCATTTAAAGAAAACAAATCTGATTTTTGTGAAGTATAAAATAATTTAGAAGTAAATAATCCATTTAAAAAAAAACAAATCTGATTTTGTGAATTATAAAATAATTTAGAAGTAAATAATCCGTTTTAAAAAAAAACAAATCTGATTTTGTGAATTATAAAATAATTTAGAAGTAAATAATCCATTTTAAAAAAAACAAATCTGATTTTGTGCTTTATAGTTTTAAATTTCTATTTTGTACAACTTACTTAAATTATTTCCTTTATAAAAGAAATCTTTTATTTATTTATTTTTCTTTTTCTTAATTTATTGTTACAGTTTCCCCTTCTAATTGATTTGTTGAAAAATCAAAGAATATTTCCTTTTACCATAGTTTTATAATTTTTGTTTAAGAAACATTTCTAAAAGAAAAACATGAAAAAAAAATATTTCTTTAAGTTTCCAATTTTAAAATTACCAATATTCCCTTTAAGTTTCCGATTTTAGAATTACTGGTATAAAAATACCTCATAACAGAATTGAGATCAAATTTATTCACTTGTTATTAAACAATTTAATTATTTCCCTCTTTCATGTATAAGCTTGATAAAGGATCTCTTTAATCAACTAACTATAATCTCAGTTTTAATATTTAAAATATAATTTAATTAATTTAATACAATTTTACAAATAAAAGTATTAACAAAAACTAAATTTTCAAATCACTAAAATTTATTATATAAATTAGTAACAATTTATATTGTAAGGAAAAGACCCAAGGAAGTTAATAAAAATTACACTCTAATATTTGAATAGATTTGATAAGGTTTTCTAAGAAGACTTATAAACTTAAGATGTTTTATACATGTTTTGTATATACATTTGAATTAAAGCTTTTTAGCAAAATAATTTATTTATTTTAATGAGAAAGTTACATTATAACATCAATGAATCCTTTGAAAAAAACAAAAAAAAAAATTCAATAAATTTTTAGAAAATTCTCAATTATGTTTTCAATAATTTGTTTTTTTTTTATTAATAAGAAGTCAAGCATGATTTGAGTAAATTTTAATCTAATTAGGCAATATTCAAATGAAAATAAAAGACAAATTTCCAGAGAGAAGTAAGATAAATTTTATTTTAGAAAGTAATTTTTTTTTATTAAAACTTTTCTTTAGATAAGATTTAAGTTATGTTTTAAAAGAATTTTCTTTTTACTTATTCTTCAATAGAATTTTAAGAAAATAAAAATAAGAACAAAATGTTTTATCAATCTTAAATCTTAGCATAAGTAAATATTTTAAACCTTAGCATAAAACTTAATCTTTCCTATAAAATTATTATCAAATTTAAATCTAACTCATTTGAAAGCAAGGTTGTCATGGAGTAAAAGAAATTACTCTAAATCAATTAAGGGAGAAGGGAGCATCATTGATACCTACCTGTAACCCAAATTTTCCAACTCCTTTCTCTGTTGAATCCACACTCTTTGATCCTTCCAATTCTTTTCTCTTCTACAACCAAGCACGGAAAAATGTCCTCCTCCTACTTCCTATCTTTCCTAAAAACTTACTATGCAAAGAAAGGTATGGAATCAAGAATGAAAATCAATGTTTTGAAAAATTATTTTTTTCTTCCTCTCTAAAAAGAGGTTAGAGAGCCATATTTATAGCAAATTGCATAATATTTCAATCATTAAGCTTTGTTGGTAAAATTGGCGGTCAAGATTTAATATTGAAAATCAACGATTAAGATCGGAAAAGTGAAGGGAAAGTTTCTATTTTAACTCATGAGGGGATAATGATAACTTTTAAATTTAAAAATATGGATAAAGATGCAACAGTTAAGATTGGGAAGGTGAAGGGAAAGTTTCTATTTTAACTCATGAGGGGATAATGATAAAATTTTTAAATTTAAAAATATGGATAAAGATGCAACAGTTAAGATTGGGAAGGTGAAGGGAAAGTTTCTATTTTAACTCATGAGGGGATAATGATAAAATTTTAATTTTAAAATTATGGATAAAGATGTACTTGAAGTTTCTTATTTTACATATAGTTATAAAATGATGTTTCTGAAAAAAATGAACAGTTGATTGATAAGGGAAGATTTAATTCCAAAATGAGTGGGAAAAAAAAGATTAGGATGATGAAGTAGGAAAATATGTAAACATTTTAAATAAAATAGAATTTAATTACTATTTCATTTATAATTTGAAAAAAATACTCTTTTTTTGAAAATTAAATTTTTTCATTGTAAGTTTATTTATTTGTTTTATTTTTTTATAAGTAACTATTTTATTTTCTCAATAATTAGATTTATAACTTTAACTTTATTATTTTATTAATTTGGTTAAGTTTTAATAAAATAATAATTACCATCAAACCAACTTAATTGAATAATCAAAGAGTCTTATTTCAAATGTTCTAGAAGGAGGGTTGTGACAGCTTCGCCCCGGTCCCTGGGCAGACCCGCCCCAGCTCGGGCGGACCCGCCCAGCTCCATGGGTGGACCCGCCCCCAGCCTGCGGGCGGGCCTCCGCTCGAGCCTGCGGGTGGGCCTCCATCTGAGCCTGGGCGGACCCACCCGGGCTTGCGGGCGAGCCTCTGCCTATCTCGGGTGGTGTAATGCCCCATCGTGCGAACCCCAAAGGACAATTAAACAATAATTATTGCACAATTTTTTTTTTAATGTTAACATAACATACATGAAATACACATTAAGTCATGACAAGAATTTCATTTAAGTAGATTCACTAACACATACATCCCTTGGGGTACACAAGGAGTCATTACGAGACTTAGATCCACACAACAACAATAAAGAATATAAGCCAAAGGCATTATCCATAACAAAGGAAAAATTTACAAATGTAACACATACATGGTGAAATCATTAATAAGATACAATCTGTGTACATAAATACAACATATACATGATTAACTCAACACATTGAATAACAACTGCCATGGGCAATAGCCACACCAGGTTTAACGTTACATTACAGTACAATGTTCAAGAGGTACAATGATACAAAAGTGTTTCCAAACATGAACGGAAACCATACAACAAGGTAACATGATACAAATGTATAGAGGAATACACCGAATCATAACTGGCTCCAAGATGAATACAACTCTAGAGTTGCCGCAACAACACCAATCCGCACCTCTTGATCCTCGACTGGGGACCCAATGGGGTGCTTAGCACATTCCACCCGACCATGTGGGTCCGAAGACCCACCCCCCGTGCTAAGGAGCTGACAAGAAAGAGACCTCAACCAAGATCATCCAAGCAGGGAACCACAAGACTCAAGGTCATACAAAAGTATCATAAAACTCAAAGATTACAATGACATAATCAACAACATTCATGAGTCAACATAATAAAATAAAGCTATGAAAACTCATCACAATTAACCCAAGCAATAACAATTAAACAAGTCACCAAAGAACATTCGTAAATCATTTTCACAAGAATCTGAATCAACCATAAGAGTACAAAACCAAAAGAACCGATACAACATCCAAAAGACATTTCCAGAGGAAATAAAGAACAAGGCATACAAGTGTCTAGTGGAGAGTGTCATCGCATAGCTCTCATGGGATCTCCTGGCCCTTCCTCCAACTTGAGGCGCTGACACCCATCTATGGATCTCCTGGCCCTTCCTCCTACTTGAGGCGCCGACACCATAGGGTAGCTTATGCGGAGCCAATAACCTCTCATGAAGATGAGATTACGACTTTGCCGGTCCCACGGCCTTCTCAGTCTATCATTAGTCTATGATAGCCCTAATGCATAAACGAGGTATCCAATATTTATTAACTTGTGTGTTTTACTACCCATCCCCCTAATTTATATTTTTAGGTTATCACTTGTTTAACTACTCTTGCGTGGGTTCTCCTGAGCTCTTCCTCTTACCCGAGGCGCCGGCCCCCATGAAGAGCCACTCTCCCTACGACCCTTAACATAAATCAAAACCAAGCAAGGGTTGTACTGTAACAGATAAAGCAAATAATCTCAAGGCCAAACCATGCGAGGAAATACCCATCTCGCTATAAACACATAATCAAAGTCTCAACAAGTCATGTACAACCCTTTTAAAATCATGATATCAAAACACTTGCCACATCAAGGGCACATAAAGAGAGAACATCAACTGTCAATAATCTCAAACCTCTAGAAGCCAAAAGAATGACAATCCACAAACGAGGGTAAAAAGAAACAACAAGAGTTTTTCCCCAATAATTCCAACACAAGGACAAAATTTCCCCCAAACCTGAGATTAACTCAGAAAGAACCACACAAAGAAAGTTTCATCAAACCCCATCCACAAATCAATCAACCCTAAAATACAAATACAATCCACATATCAACAATGGTGTCATCTTAAAAAGGGATTCACAAAAGAAAATCAACCTTTAATTCAACAATAATCACTCAATATCCAAAATCCACCAACTAGTTATTCCACGGGAGACCTCAATTTTCTCCTCATGAGAACCCCTTACAGTTGCATGTAAATCACCTTCATAAAATCAACATGGCAATGAAAACAATTATCTATTCACATTCTCCATTAAAAGAAACCAACCTACTCAACAAACAAAACGATTACAATCTCAAGGTTCTAATTAACTATCCATATAAGAACCTCATTTATTAGAAACTCATAATTTCATAAAGTTATCCCCTAACTAACAATTCAAGTGAAATAATTAAGAAAGAGATCTCAATTCAAGAACAATCTATTTCCCTTACGCAAATTTATAAAACTACCAAAATGAAGGCAATTAGAGTTTACAACAATACTTAACCATGACCAAAGATGTCGATCAATTCTAATATACACAATTCCACTATTAAAGAGTTCACTACAACCAACCATTATGATATTACCAAATGTAACCATATAACTAAACTCTCCAAGGATCCAAAAATATAAATAAACCATTTCCCTCTAAACATTGCTCCCCTAATCAATCAATTTACAAATCAATTTCACTAACCAACTATAAGGTACTATAATCACTAATCTTTTAATCATTCCATCCTATCTAATTTACAAAACTACATGGCTAACTATATTTTGTTTCATCAATTCCTAACTAGATATCTCTAATTTCCTTTATAAGAAGAAAACCAACTATATTTCCAAACATAACCCCACCCAAAGCACAACTTGTGAATAATAACCAATATTCAATCAACGAATAACCAATAAATCATAACATGATTCCTATTCAAAATACTCATTAATTGAGGCCACTATTTTACATTCCTTTCAAATACACATTAATCCCACAAACAACAGATAATTTTCATCCATTTAGCTACAATACAGGAATCAGAAACATTAAGAATGCAATCCTTAAGGAATTCAAGTCTTATCCAATGAGGCTAATTTTCATAATTACTACAAAGGAAGAAAATCTAAAATAAGAACATAATCCTTTTATTTTTAAAACAAAACCAAGATTCGATATTAATTTCTAACTTTATTCAAGTCTTATCCAATTAGGCTAATTTCCATACTTACTAAAAAGGAATAAAATCTAAAATAAGAACATATTCCTTTTTTTTATTTTTAAAATCCAAGATTCTATATTCATTTGCTAACTTTATTGTAAAACCACTTTTAAAGAAAATTAAAGAAAGAGAAGAGGCCTTAAAAAGCTAGGTATGAGAACTAAAGATATACTCTTTAATGATTTTTCCCTTAGTTTTCACGTTTCCTTTTCCAGATCGCACCACTTTATGCAATAAAGTTTTCTTACAATTTGACTATATTTTACAATAAGGGAACTAGGAAGGTTGCTAACATAGCATAATGAACGGAAGAGGGTGTGCAAGACAAATAAATTGGCTTGACGAATGAGGGTAGTCGGGTAATTTCAGATTCAAGACTTTTACTTAGTTATGTGGGAGAAAAGCAATCTATTACGCCGCCCCTATATCCTCACCTAGATTGTAGCAAGAGGGAGATTGTTCAGGGAGATATGACCATTCCTGACATTTAAACAACTACCTTAACCTTGCGGAAGATAAAAGTGATGCAACAGGAACAATATGAAGAATACAGTTGCATTGTAAGATGCGCACCAAAGCCATGCATACAGAGCACGCGAGATTAGTGCGTGAGAGTGGCGTATACATCATGCATTGGGGTTTGCAAGGAACACAAGAGACTGAGTTGCAAGGATCAAGACCTCATATCGTCTTAAACAATTAATACCCCAAATCATATAAAAATATTTATCACAAAATTTAGCAACATACAAATTTCAGAAAGCTTTCATCAGGAGTCAACAAGGGTAGAAAAAGTACATCCAGGGATGAACACAACACAACGACAACGACCCAATTAAAGTAGCTGTAAATCAAGGCAAGGAAACCGATTAGAGTCCTTCAACAAATGGAATCATCCATAACTGAAACATAACAGATACCAAGCTTGAGCGATTGGTTGGATATAGTCTATGCTAGATGGTCATACAGAAATTGGTTACACAAGACAGAACGAAGAGGAGATGCTCTGTGCGTCAAAAGGTAGGACAGAGGAATTACCCATAGTGGCATCGTTCTTGCAAAGGAACCACAGAGGACGCCAAAAGAGACTAACATTATCGAATTTCACACAATAAGCAGCCACTATTTTTCTTTTCTTTTATTTTTATATTTATCATCAAGCATGAGAATGATATAGTCAAAGCATAACAGACATACCTCATTCGTGCTTGAGGTATTTCAAGGACGAGCTATACTTCCCAAGATTTTCAATTTCGTTTCATGCAAGGCAGATCCCCACTAGGTAGATCCCACGATTTGTAGACACGAAGCTCTTTTCCATTTCACCGATGCCATTGGCTTCAATACTGAATATAACATATGGCTATATATTCTCCATCACATAAGGGCCAAGAAAACGTCGACCATTATCAAGTGCTAGTTTTGATATCCATCCAGTGAGAAGGTCAAGGCACATATCCATGGTAGCATGACATCCATCGGACTCAAACAATATCGTTATTTCCAAGTAGACACAGTGCCCCCCACGTGCGCCCTCTTTCTTACCCTGTGTCCAGCTCCCCTAGTGACCATGTTTTTTTTTTTTTAGACAAAATCAAGCAATCTCATTACAATAATACTATTTCCGGATTTACACCCAGTCCCCCCTGTCGTGCATGTGCACGCATGGGCTTTTTAAATCTTTTTCCATCTTTTGCTTTTGTTCATAATTCTTATCACCTTATCTCTTTTCTATCTTTTATTTTGCTTTTTACTATTTACTATAGAAAACATTCTATTAAAATTTATTTTATTTTAAATCATATTATTTTCTCCTATTTGACAATTAACCCATGAGATAACCAATCAAATATTAATTTAATTATTTAATTAAATCTGTACACATAATATTTATGACCTCGACTTATTATTTATAATTTTACTTCTGATTTTATTCACATTATTTCAACTTCAAATTTAATTAAATTAATATTAATTTCACTTGAACTATCATAGATAAGTTAAACAACGAGAACACAAATAGACACTTACACAAAATCTTGAAAGGTCACAATGGAGGGCACTACAGGTGGACCCGCCCAAGCTCGCGAGCGGACCTGCTCGCGCCCGTGGGCGGATCTACCCGGGCACAGGTGGCCTCACCGATCCCTGGGACTAAGGCATCCCCCCATCCCCCAAACTTTTTTTCCCTGCCCACCCATCCCCCTACCTTTTTTTTTTCACCTACCCATTTTTCATCTAGCCCAACCCAACAAAACCCATGTTTTCTTTTTTTGAAAAAATTAAAGCAAATTGACCAAAATCACAAAGTTGGGTTTTGAACTAACCTGGCATGGCACAACACACTCGGTGAAGAAGCGTTGCCTCTTGTCCCCCCGGTGGATGATGTCGGTATCGTACTCCAGCATCGTGCACTCTCCCTCTCGTCCTCTCTTTTTTCCCCTCTCCTCCTCACTTGACAGTTGTCCAAATGAGGAGAGGTAATTCCTAGAATTACCTTTTATAGCTTTTTTCCCTCCCTTTTCACTTTTTAAAATAAAGGGAATCTTTTACCTTTATTGAACCTTTTTTTCCCCTCAACTAATTCACTCACCCCCGATCTTCCCGAGGCCGCTATTTGGACACTGTATACCCGTTTTTCTCCGTTCAAGCGTCAATCTTTTTGATTTTTTGTGCTCTTTCCAATGACATCTACCACTTCATACTTTTGAGAAGTTGCCCGGGTCCCCTTTTCCTTCCCCATCCACCTTTTCGAGGGGGCATACCCTACCACTCTCTCCCAATCTTCCATCATAAACCTTCTCTTGCGAGACTAGGGCATCCCCTTTATTTCTCCCTCGTTTAGGTAGCTCACACAAACTCTCCCATGCCGGGGCATCTCCTTTCCGGTCGCTCTTCCATAGAGTCATTTGTATTTTATTTTTCTTCGAAACCTTATTATCCTAATAGTGTTTTGAAGAGGGGAAAAATGTAGACATCTAAATTTGACCACTTCCATATGGTCAAAGTTGTCTCCTTAATCATCCCTTTGATCATTTAATTTGTCCTCTTTGCCAGTATTAATTAAATCACTCATTTAATTAATATTTCATGCCCACCATAAGGTTTCCAAAGTATTTAATTTAATAAATATTTTTCCCCTCTTTCCTCTCTAAATTAAATAAATATACCACTTTATTTAATTTAGTCATATTATCTCTTAGAATTTTAAATTTATTTTTAAATTCCTCACTTTCTCTCTCATTGTCACATCCTCCAACTTTTGCAAGTTGGTCTCTAATCCCTCTTAACAATCTAACCCTCTTTCTTAATCATAATTAATTTATGATTAAGATGTGCACACCCCTAATCATCATTAAGGTCACATCCTCCATCTTTTCCCACTTGCCTTTAATCTGTCATTAATTTGTCTAATCAAGTACTTGCACAACTTTAATCACTTGATTAGGTCAGCCTAATCCCCATGTCATTTATGGAATGTGTCATAAGTCAACCTTATTAAAAGTTTTCTCTTTTTGAAGAAGGCACCCCATTCCCTATGTGAATTTTTAATTCACATTTAATCCCCCAATGCATTCCTTGGAATTTAAAATTATTTTTATCATCCCCATGAGGATATTTGAAGAATTTTTAATTCCTCACATGTCCTCTCACCTACATGGGGACAAGGACCTCCTTTATGAGGAGATCTTTTCCAATTCTAAGGTACTATATACTACCTCCATGTCATGTACTCTCCTTCCAACTCATGTCCACATCATCTTTTTCAAGCCAGTTCACATGCCACATGTCAAGATGAGAGGGCTTGTGAGTTCTCAACTCACCTTAGCCCTACATTTTGATCTTGGTGGCTCAGTCTCAACCATCCATTTCCCTAGATAATTCCAAAATTTCTATAAATACCCCCTATTTTGCTTTCATTTAGAAAGAGATCATTCATGCTAGCCAAACTCTTGCAAAAAAATTTCTTGAACCATACTTAGCCAAATTTTCATACTTGCATCTATTTTCACTCATCTTTCCATCTTCATCTCATCTCATAGTTTGCATATCTTGCCATCCAAGGAGCATACAACATCAAAGATCGAAGGGTCAACCAAAGGACAACTCAACAAGGTGAAATCTTTCATTTTTCTTAGTTAAGTTAATCATTAGGCCAATCTTGAGGTGTAGGGTTTTTGTAGTTATTATTTGCACTCTTTTTGTTTGTTGCTCATTTTCTAATAAGTATTTCCGCCTTATCACAGGTGTAACAAATAAATTTTCAATTTTTATATTAAGCATGATATTGACTCATATATAGGTGCATTTTCCACAACTACAATGGATTTTATTCACCACTATCTATAATTTCAACCACGTAGCCAAAGCATTTTCAAAAAGTCATACATCATAGACAAAAACAATAGGTAAAATAAAATTAACTATTTTTTTTTATCAATGATGGGGAAAGAAGAATGTTTTAATGAAACCAAGTCACTATGCAAGTGTTTTGCTAAGAAATATCTATAATCAAAAAAAATATTTGCATACATGTTTTGATTTTCATTACAAAAGGCTAGCATCCCTATATTTATCCTATCATCTACTTCTATGCCCAAAAGATTGCATAAGCATTGCTAAGCCTCTTGAAAGCACATTTCAAAGTATACTTCACTCAATGGCTCAACCTATCCTTGGGGAATGGTAATAAGTGAGGCTCATTTTTGTCTAGCTTGGAATTTGGCAGCTAAAAAACATATAAAAATGATAATACTTCCTATAAATATTAGCCAAATTATTTATTTTCATTAATTTACTGGTTTGATGAGGATACATAAATACCAATGATTTAGTGCATTATTTCAAATAAAAAAATATAATATAGGGGAGATATCCATGAAATGAAAATATTTCAAACACTTAAACTCTAAGGTTTTTTCTTATTACAACTTATGAAATAAGGGGAAATATGTACATGCAGATTTTATGACACAATACTATACTTCATGGTTATATCCAAGAGTGATGCCAACAATGCGTCATATTTGGCTATGTATGCTTCCTACAGGTGAATGAGAAACTAGAAAACTTTGGGGGAGAAAACCTCTAAGTGGGAAACATAGGTGGTTCAATGAGGATACATAAATACCAAAGATTTAGTGCATTATGTCAAATAAAAACATAATATAGGTGAGAGATCCATGAAATGAAATATTTCAAACACTTAAACTCTAAGGTTTTTTCTTATTAATACTTATGAAATAAGGGAGAAACATGTACATGTAAATTTTGTGACACCACACTATGGAATTCATGGTTATAACCAAGAGAGATGTCAACAATGTGTCATATTTGGGGATGTATGCTTCCTATAGATGAATAAAAAAATATTAAAACTTTGGGAGAGAAAACCACTAAGTGGGAAACATAACAAAAAAGATACGAACACTTACACACACTTAATCATGAGTATAAGAACAATCACAACTACATAAGTGAAAACAAGATAATTTTATAATATAGTGAATTGTAGAATGATCTTCAAGAGAGGTAAATATTTATATATTTCCCATACACAAGCATCTCTAAGAATTCTCCTACCAAAGTCCTCGGATTTTTTTAAACTTCCAAAAAGTTTTCAATGACATATGGGCCTAACCAAATAGCTCAAAATTTACAATTTGTACCCTTATCTTATATTCTAGAATCTCGTATTAAAACAAAACCACCCAATTGTAAATTTCTACGCCATGTCTTTCTATTAAATAAAAATTTGACCTTCTTTTGCGTTTGTATATTTTTAGCATTGGCCTCTATTCTCTACCCATCAATTTTATTTAACTAGTTGCATATATGGGTCATGGAATTTAACTCCCCATAACCCATTTCTTAGGGATATTAAGGTTCATTTTCATAATTGCATCAAGTCCATAAACAAACTCAAATAGGGATTTGTCAATGGATTTCTTGGGAATCATTCCATCTACCCATACTACATTTTTTAGTTTTTAATGGGCCAATCCACAATTGTGTGTCCCATGTTTTGGTCAAAGTGGTACATTGAAATCAACATTTTTTAATCATATTTTCACTTTTTACCACCTAGGGGAGAGGGTCCAATAGTGGTGCGGGTACCAATAGTTGTCATAGTACATGTACATTCAAAGCCCAAAATTTTAAAAGTATGGAACTAGTAATTGCAAGAGAGGACCTAATAGTTGAACAAAATATGTCCATTACATTCAAAAAGCAACAAATCATATGATGCCACATTGACACACTAAAAAACAAGACTTAATGCACCACTATTGGTCTAACTTTTTTTTGGGGGTCTATTATGACCCCTCAACAAAAAGCATGTTGATGACACCTTTTTTCTCAATCTATGCGGGTGAAACAAAATATTTGAATTGTCCACGTCCCTAGCCACTCGGGACATATTTTTTTAATTTCAATGTTGCATGTTCATTGCTATGTCAACCCATAAAGTTAGGGTGCACCACTATTGGGCCCTCTCCCCTATATCAACTAAACCATTAAGATTTTGAAGATGATGTGAACTAGTATTTTTTTTAGATTTTTATGTAGATTGTAAACATATATTTTTTGAATCAAAAGATGTTTTGTGAATATTTTGTGTAAGCTTTAACAACTTATTTTTAATAGTTATCAACATTTTTAAAAAGTGATATCTATTTGATATCACCTAAAATTTTAATAAAACTTGTAATAAAATAATAAATTCTTAAACTTAGATTAGTAACACCAATATCTAGTGCACAAAAAAATCATAAATTTTTGTTGCATATTTTATTTTTTATTAATTTTTGAAGTAAGATTAGATATAATTTATGCATAGGTTTATTCAATATCACATAAAAAAATGTATATATTAAAAAAAATGGTGAAATAAGGACATCAATATGTAGGGCATAAATACTTTTTATAATATTGTTTTCTATCTTTTTATTTTTCGCAAGTGTGAAACAAATACCTTGATGTTTGGTGAAAAACCTATGTTCACAAGAAATATACAATTAATATAATAATCAAATCAAATATATTCAAATTCTATTTTTTAGAAAACTTATAATAAGGGCTACATACTTACAAAATGGAATTTTTAAATGACTTCATTTGATCCCCCAAAAGATGAAGAAAACTTGATTTTTTGTTGGCATTTTGATAGGTGTGGAGAAGATTCCATTGAGGGTTTGATTTAAGACTAGGGGGTTCCATTCAAGGGGTTTTGATCTAAGGGGGGCTAATCTAGCCGTCTTTGATTAAAACCCTTTATATGGAAACCATCAAGACTTAAATCATTATTTTATTTTATTTTAAATATGTGATTTCAAGCAAAAATCAGGATGTCCCACAAGTGGGACATACTATTTATGGCAGCACCTTAATCCCACCTCCTCTTAGTTTATTTTAAGGTAATTTTGATAGTAATCATCAATTTTGTGTTACTAGGCTTAGCTTCACTATTTCCCTAAGGATGGTAAGGTGGTGAATGATTAAAAGTTATATCATACTTATTGCATAGGTTGATAAAATATCCTACATTGCAAGACATGGAATTATTTATAATTATTGTTTGTGGGATGTCAAACCTTGTGACTATTTATCTCGAAAAAAAATTGGTGACAAACTTTACAATATCTATAACGCCCGTCGTGCAAACCCCAGAGAACACACACAAAGCAAATAATTTTTTTTTAAAACCAATTAAATTAAACATGCAAATAACATTAAACCATAACCACATAGCATATTACATAACATTAACACACTTAGTTCTCTGGGGCACACGAGGTTACATCGCAACAACTAAACGGAAATAAAGATAAAGATTACAACATAACCATTTATATAATAATAACCAAGAATAAGGATACATCCAATAACCATGATGCGAGAATGATAAACATCACATAATACATCCATAATAAATCTCTTAATAAAAAATACAAATGATCCTAACTATTACATCATCGTTTTAATGTTACATTACAATCTTTTAATAAATGAATTACATTGAATTTCCCAACATGGGGATTGATACAAGAACAATGGAATCTGAAATACAAAGTGAATACTGGTACAACTCCAACTGCGGAAATGTTGAGAAGACAGGATGCTGATGGGGAACCCAACGGGTGCGGAGCACGTTCCACCCAACCATGTGAATTACAAGTAACTCACCCCCCGTGCTCAGAGGTGACGAGGAAGAGAACCCGACCATGTATGCCATACCGACTCAACAACCACATAGTGCAAAACAAGTACAACTCAAGGCATACAATGAACAACCATCAACGATCACAAAATCACATAACAAGTTAAAACTATGAAACTCATCACAATTAAACAAAGTATCACCAATTATACAAGTAACAAGATAGCAATCATAAACCAAATTCACAAGAATCAGAAACAACATAAAGATACAATATCCAGAGGCATCTACAAACAAAGCACAAGGGTGTCAAGTGGAGAGTGTCATCGCATAGCTCTCATGGGATTCTCCTGGCCCTTCCTCCAACTGAGGCGCCGGCACCCATCTATGGATCTCCTGGCCCTTCCTCCTAACTGAGGCGCCGACACCATAGGGTAGCTAATGCAGAGCCAATAATCTCTCATGAAGACGAGACTACGACTTTGCCGACCACAGCCTTCTCAGTCTATCACTAGTCTATGGTAGCCCTAATGATTAGATGAGGAATCCAGTTTTAATTATCTTGTGTGTTTTACTACCCATCCCCCTAAATTCTATTGTTTAGGTTATCACTTGTTTAACTACTCTTACATGGGTTATCCTGAGCCCTTCCTCATTCCGAGGCGTCGGCGCCCACGAAGAGCCACTCTCCCTATGACCCTTAACATATCTCAAATCGGCAAGGGTTGAACTAGCACATAAAAACACAATACTCAAATCAACACATGTGAGGCATTATTCCTCTTGCAACAACACATAACAAAAGTCCAAAGAAACCGTTCAACCCTTCCAAGCATAAACCATTAAGCTTCAAAACCAAAGGTATAACTAAGATGAAGACAACTTCAAAAATAAACATGCCTCTGGACTAGGGTTACAAGACAATAGGGTTCCCACATAAACAACACTAAGCAATAAAGAAAAACATAACATAAAAGAAAACTCACATTAAATTTTGCAAGGTTGCACAATTAAGTTTGATTCCAATCCCAATTAAATAGCTAAAATACAATTATCTCAATAAGGTCCACAATCACAACTAAAAGCTAATTCTTATCTAAACAAATTTGTTTAACCAAAATAATAATTAAACAGTGCCCTTTTTAAAATATATCAAGATTACCTAAATATAAACAAAATTGAATATTTGAATCCAATACAAAATTACATTCTTAGAATGTAATAAATTAACATTAAAATTAATTATAATTCCATTTTTGAATAAATAATATCAAATAAAATGATTATAATTCTATTTCTTTTTTTAAAATAAAACACATTAAATTATATTTAAAATATATATATATATATATAAATATATATATATATATACATATATATATATATTTAAAATATCTAATAAAAAACAAACAAAACAAAAAAAAACATAAAATAAATCAAAGGTCGTAGCCCCCATATTGCAGATAGTCTTATTGACCTGCCGCAGCAGATCATAAAGACTGATGTGAGCAGTACTTACAGAGGAGGCGAGGGTTGAGGGTACGGCTTCGGCCGTCCCTTCCCCTTCCCTGCACTATTAATTTTTTTTTATATATATATATCCTTTTTTTTTTAAATTTCAATATAAACCAAAACAAAAATACAGAATATTTTGATTTCTAAGCAAATTTATAAACCAAAACAAAAACACAGAATATTTTGATTTCAGAGAAAATTTAAAATTCATTTGTCAGACGTACGACTGACGCACAGTACTAGCACAATATAAAATATTAAGGTATACATATATATATAATATATATATATATATATATATATATGTATGTATATATAAATATATGTATTATATATATACATTACTTGCATATATATTAAAACCAGAGAGTAAAATACAGAGAACTGAATAGATCCATTATATATAAGTATATTAACAAAACCTCGAATTTATTATTCCCAACAAGGAAACTATCTTTTCTAAAATCTTATTATTGATAAGTTGAACATTTCAAAAGATAAAGGTTTTTGTTTTGACAAATTGGAACAGTTCAATAACTATATATATTTTTTTAAAAGTTCTAGTCTAATATATTTCACTAATTTTCAATTTAAACAATAGTTTTCCTTATTCACACAAATCATATTTAATAAATTTTATTTTTCTCTGAAGCAGAAAGATGAAAGAGAAAGTACGAGAAGGAAAATACAAGTGGAACCTGGTGTCCTGCGCTTATTCGAAAATCTGATGATGCCCGTTTGTTTCAAATGACTTCGAAGAGCTCCCTGTTCGTGCTTCCAAATCTCCTCTACAGAATTTCACCCTCGAACTCAAATCTGATTCTTTGTTCAGAAAACTCTCCAGGACAACACCAGTAACAGATTGAAAATCTCTTTCTAAAACTCTCCTCCAAAGATATAACCAAGGATCCAAAAATCTCTTTTCAAGATTCAAAAATTCATAACCAAAGACTTGTGCAACTTTTGTATCCCTCATCCTCTGTGTGTGTGAAAAACTCTCAAAAATTCATAATTAAATAAAAGATATTGTCCATTTTTTTCAAAAACTCTAAAAATCAAAAATAAAAGAAAATAATTCTTTAAAAGCAAGCTTTTTAATCAGATCTGTATTCTTATTCGTTCTCACAACTTTTTCAGTCTTTTATTTGTTTTATTGTTTTAATTTCTATTTTTACCACTTTACTTGCACATCACATTATCTATTTAATTTAAATAATTTATTCTAATAATTATCCTCCACCAGATAATTGATTAAAATAATTAAAACACATTTAATATTTAATTATCATTTAATTGAAACACATGACTTTCAAAAATAATTAAATCATTTAAATATTTAAATACAATTTAATCTAGCATTAAAATAAACAATTATTTCAATCATTTAAATAAAATAAATCATAACTTATAAAATGCCCCCTTAAATAAAATACGACAAAACACAAAACACAAACCACAAATGATGACAATTACAAAAATGAACAATACCAATCAAACAAGACGGTCTGACATCATGGGACGGGATGACTTCATCGTCACCTCTGTTTCAACATTTAACCGTTGGGCTATTGGTGCTCACCCTATCCTGCCGAAGCAGGTGGAATCGATACTTGTACCTGCAATACCTGCATACAAATGAAGTCGTGTACATGTGCATACATATATATAAAATCGAAGCATTAAATCAAAGCACTATATTGTGAGAAGGAATCATAGCATAGCAGGGCACTCACGAACGAGTGATGCTATATTGTCCTTCATCACACCTATTCTAACAATTATAATATAGCCAATAAATTAACATTTCTAACTAACAATCATCTCATAATATATTTAATTAAATCACTGCATCATATCATAATTATGAAAATCAACTAATATAATCAACCATAATGTCATATGAAATAAACATGTCCATAATGAAATGACAACATCATCAAACATCTAACTAGCCAAATCAAACAATAACAGTATCATCATAGTATCTGAGTATCAAAACAAAACATAACACTACTGAGTCCAACTAGCAAACAGGAGGGTTATTACATCCTCCCCCCCTTAAATCCGGCTTACTCCTGTAAGCTAGAAACAAGTAAGGGTAGGATTCTCTCATACGGGAAGCATCCTCCCATGTCGCTGAAGTCTCATCATTGGGATCCCACTGGACCCTCACCTGCTCAATATCCCTGCCTCTGAGAACGAGCCTCCTGTGCTACACCACGGCCACGAGCTCTAGAGCTAGTTTCCCATCCTTGACCTGTAGAGCATTCCAATCAAGTACATGAGTAACATCAGCAAAGTAAGGTCTAAGAACTGATACATGAAAAACATTGTGAATCCGAGACAGACTGGGTGGCAATGCCAAGCGATAGGGAACAAGACCAATACACTCTAACACCTCAAACAGACC
Organism: Sequoia sempervirens; assembly: GCA_007258455.2. NCBI lineage: Eukaryota > Viridiplantae > Streptophyta > Pinopsida > Cupressales > Cupressaceae > Sequoia > Sequoia sempervirens. Next base: position 277,486,786 of record VDFB02047230.1, read on the forward strand.
CACAAAACGGGGTGCAAGCTTAGAACCCTTTCCATAACGAATAGGGCTCTTTCAAGGATGAACTCTGAGAAACACTCGATCTCCAACTGCAAACTGTCGATCTACTTTGTGTGCATCAGCGAACTTCTTTTGCCTGTCTTGAGCTGCTACTAGATGCTCTCAGATGCGAGTTACCTGCTGCTCCATATCCTGAAGCATCTTGGGTCCAAGAAGCACCCTGTCCTCCAATCGATCCCAACTCAAAGGGGTATGACAAGGACGACCATACAAAGCCTGAAATGGAGCCATGCCAATCAAACTATGATAGCCACTATTGTAGGAAAACTCAACCAAATGCAGGTAGTCTTCCCAACGAGACTGTTGGTCCATGACGTACATGCGAAGCATATCCTCGAGCACCTAATTAACTCTCTCAGTCTGACCATCTATCTCAGGATGGTAAGCAGAACTAAAATTCAACTTAGTCCCTAAGGACTGCTGAAGGGATGTCCATAATGCCGAAGTGAATACCGGATCTCTGTCAGAAATAATCCTGCATGGTATCCCATGTAATCTAACAATATCCTCCATGAACACCCTAGCCACCACAGATGCAGTATATGAAGATCGAATAGGGGAAAAGTGGGCTACCTTGGTCAGCCTGTCAACAGTGACCATGATAGCATCATGTCGCCTGGAAGACATAGGCAACCCGACTATAAAATCCATAGAAATGATGTCCCACTTCCACTCTGGAACAAGATGCAGCTGCAACAAGCCTACCGGATGATGATGCTCAGCCTTAACTCTCTGACATTCAAGACACCTAGCCACAAAATTGGCAATGTCACGCTTCAATCCTGCCCAAAAATATAGTGAGCGAAGATCAACGTACATTTTCTTAACTCCTGGGTGTGCCGAATAAGGAGCTCTATGAGCTTCTGTCAAGATAAGGGTACGAAGACCCTCTGCAGGAGGTACATACATACGGCCTATATAACGCAAAACACCATCTGAATCCAAAGAGTATCCTGCAAATTTACCTTCCAAAGCTCTACCCGACTCAATCTCTGCCTTCACTACTTGATACCAATCATCAAAAGAACGAGCTGTAATAATCTGACTCTTCAAATCAACCTCAAGAGTCATAGCGGATAACTCATGCCTGCGTCTACTCAATGCATCTGCTACAACATTCTCCTTGCCCTGAATATATTTCACCTCAAAGTTGTATTCACACAAAAATTTCATCCATCTTCTCTGTCTTGCATTCAAGTTCAGCTGCGTGAAGATGTACTGCAGACTACGGTGATCTGTATGCAACTCGAACCGATGCCCAAGGAGAAAGTGTCTCCACCTCACCAAGGCATGCACAACTGCGGCCAACTCCAAATCATGAGTGGGGTAATTAAGTTCATGGTCCTTCAATTTCCGTGATTCATAAGCAATCACTCGACCTTCCTGCATCAACACAGCCCCTAAACCTTCCAAAGAAGCATCTGTACAAACAACGAAATCACCTGACGGATCAGGAACTGCTAAGATTGGAGCACTAGTCAACTTATCCTTCAGAGTCTGGAAAGCTAACTGACATTGTTCGGACCAAAGAAATTTATTTCCCTTCCTCTGCAAAGAGGTGATAGGATGAGCCAACGTAGAAAACCCCTGGACAAACCGCCTATAATATCCTGCAAGTCCCATGAAGCTACGAATTTCTGAGACATTGGTGGGTGCGGGCCAATCCACAATGGCCTGAATCTTTGCAGGATCAACAAAAATTCCCTCACCAGAAATCACATGGCCTAAATACTGAACTTCAGTCTTGTAAAAGTCACACTTTTTAAGATTGGCAAACAACTGATTATCCCTTAAGCACTGCAACACCTATTTTAAATGTTCTTCATGTTCCTCCATCGACCTAGAATAGATCAGAATGTCATCAAGAAACACTAGAACGAATTTATCCAAGTATGTATGGAATACTCCATTCATTAGACTCATAAAGATCGAAGGTGCATTCGTTAACCCGAACGGCATCACAGTGAACTCATAATGTCCGTATCGAGTTCGAAATGCGGTTTTGTGAATATTTGCATCTGCAATCCTCAACTGATGATATCTTGATTTGAGATCAATCTTAGAGAACACCTTTGCCCCTTTTATCTGATCGAAGAGATCAAAAATTTTGGGTAATGGATATCGGTTCTTCACTGTTACATTATTCAACTGCCTGTAGTCAATACACAAGGGAAGAGAACCATCCTTCTTCTTCACGAATATCACGGGTGCTCCCCAAGGAGAAACACTTGGGTGGATAAAGCCCTTGGCCAACAATTCTTCCAATTGAAGACAGAGTTCCTAAAGTTCCTGTGTTGTCATCCGATATGGAGCTCGAGATATTGGCTCGGCTCCAGGTACCAGATCAATTCAGAAATCCACATCTCGCTTTGGCGGCATACCAGGAATCTCCTCTGGAAACACATCAGAAAAAACCTTAAGAAGGGGGTAATCATCCAATGACAACCCCTGACTATCCTCAGATTCCAAGTCACTCACAGATACTGCAAAGAGCTGACAACCCTATTAGAAGTGCCTTTTGAGCTGCATGGCAGAGATCATACGTATTGAGATGGGTCTCTGAATACCCAAGATCTCCACCTCCTTACCAGAGTCATCAATGCACTGCACTACTTTACGTCGGCAGTCAATCATAGCACGATGTGCACTCAACTAGTCCATGCCCAAGACGACATCATAAGATCCGAGTGGTAGGATTCTGAGGTCCACCTTAGTTGGCATTTCACCTATACTCAAATTACAATCCTGCACAAGCTTCTCTACCACAACCCTTAACCCTGAGGCTAATTTGACATGCCATTTTACGCCTTGATTATTTGCCACCAGACCACATCGCTCAACTACTAAAGGTGATATAAAGGAATCAGATGCACCAGAATCAAAAAGTATAGAAATGCTAGAATTATTCAACACACCTGATGCCTCAACTACAGTGTTCTGATGAACTTCCTGATGATTATCCATTGAAGCAAAGACACGATGAGATCTCCCTGCATCACCTACCGTCGGCTCCGATGCTGCTGGCCTCTGATTAAATCCAGAAGTGCTCTTCTGAGGACACATCCTAGCAATATGCCCCTGCTGACCACAAGAGAAACACCCAGTATCTCTGCCAAAACCTCTGCCCCCTGATGGAGCATTTGACTGCTGAAAACTCCCTCGACTCGGCACTAACTGGAAACTAGGTGCAGGTTGTGCAAAACGTTCCCGACGAAACCGGTTCCTGTTTCGATCCCTGTGAAACTGGGAATTGCCACCCTACTGAGATTGAGTGTTCTTTTGTCTCGACTACTGCTGCTAAGGCTGCTGCTACTGATGACCCCCTTTCGAGGGTGGGTACCTGTTCTTGGAAGATCCTGCTCCCTGTGACTGCCCTCCATGAGTAACATAACCAGGTGTGGGCGTGCTGCCAATCTGTACTCTGATGTGACCACCCAAAGCCATGGCCAGATTTTCCTCAACTAAGCGAGCCTTCTCAACTGCCATTTCCATCGTCTTCGGCTCGAAGACTCGTACACCACCACTGATGCGGGCATTTAAGCCCCAAACAAAATGCTGCACTAACATGCCCTCATCGTGGCTAATCCCTGCATACTGCTTCAACTCATAGAAGTGCCTCTCATACTGCTCCACTGACATAGACAACTGCTTGAGATCATGAAACTCGTCAGCCCTGCGTTGCCTCCAATGGTCTGAGAGGAAACGAGCTTTGAACCTGTCTAGGAACAACTCCCAAGGGACCATACTGAGATCAAGATGCAACTTCTGTTCCTCAAGATGCCACCAAGTAGATGCGAAGCCTCGCAGGTGCATAACTGCGCACCGAGCCTTGGTATTGCTATCGTAGGGGTGCATAGCGAAGCAACGATCTAAGTCAATTAACCAGGTCTCAGCCTCTAGACCTCCTCCAGAACAATCAAAAGTAGGAGGGTGTGCCCTCATCAGATCTCTCATATGGCCTGCTATGACTGCATCCTGAACCACATCTATATCCCTGTGCCTCGGAGATCTCTCTCTCTCTCTCTCTCTCTCTCCACCTGGTGCACCTCATCTGGCCTGGGTCCTAATCAGTCAAGAATCTCTCCAAGTATATGCTGTAACTGACCATCTAGACCAGGCTGTGCTAGATTCTGGCCACCTGATGGAATGCTGTGAAGACTCTGTTGTTCCTCATGCTCAGAACCATGGGAACTAGGAAATGAGGGGCTTCGTCGATTTGCTCAACGACCGGCACCACGGCCTCTTGCACGGCCACGTCCTCTACCTCGAGGCATAGTTCTGCGCAACAAGATAAAGGTACAAAATGAGCTCAAGAGTCACACGTAAGGTAACCTAATGGACTACACTACCCAAAGACCCTAGCGTTTGCAACCTTGGCTCTGATACCAAGTTGTAATGCCCGTCGTGCAAACCCCAGAGAACACACACAAAGCAAATAATTTTTTTTTAAAACCAATTAAATTAAACATGCAAATAACATTAAACCATAACCACATAGCATATTACATAACATTAACACACTTAGTTCTCTGGGGCACACGAGGTTACATCGCAACAACTAAACGGAAATAAAGATAAAGATTACAACATAACCATTTATATAATAATAACCAAGAATAAGGATACATCCAATAACCATGATGCGAGAATGATAAACATCACATAATACATCCATAATAAATCTCTTAATAAAAAATACAAATGATCCTAACTATTACATCATCGTTTTAATGTTACATTACAATCTTTTAATAAATGAATTACATTGAATTTCCCAACATGGGGATTGATACAAGAACAATGGAATCTGAAATACAAAGTGAATACTGGTACAACTCCAACTGCGGAAATGTTGAGAAGACAGGATGCTGATGGGGAACCCAACGGGTGCGGAGCACGTTCCACCCAACCATGTGAATTACAAGTAACTCACCCCCCGTGCTCAGAGGTGACGAGGAAGAGAACCCGACCATGTATGCCATACCGACTCAACAACCACATAGTGCAAAACAAGTACAACTCAAGGCATACAATGAACAACCATCAACGATCACAAAATCACATAACAAGTTAAAACTATGAAACTCATCACAATTAAACAAAGTATCACCAATTATACAAGTAACAAGATAGCAATCATAAACCAAATTCACAAGAATCAGAAACAACATAAAGATATAATATCCAAAGGAATCTACAAACAAAGCACAAGGGTGTCAAGTGGAGAGTGTCATCACATAGCTCTCATGGGCTTCTCCTGGCCCTTCCTCCAACTGAGGCGCCGACACCCATCTATGGATCTCCTGGCCCTTCCTCCTAACTGAAGCACCGGTGCCATAGGGTAGCTAATTCGGAGCCGATAATCTCTCATGAAGACGAGACTACGACTTTGCCAACCACGGCCTTCTCAGTCTATCACTAGTCTATGGTAGCCCTAATGCATAGACGAGGAATCTAGTTTTAATTATCTTGTGTGTTTTACTACCCATCCCCCTAAATTCTATTGTTTAGGTTATCACTTGTTTAACTACTCTTACATGGGTTATCCTGAGCCCTTCCTCATTCCGAGGCATCGGCGCCCACGAAGAGCCACTCTCCCTATGACCCTTAACATATCTCAAATCGGCAAGGGTTGAACTAGCACATAAAAACACAATACTCAAATCAACACATGCGAGGCATTATTCCTCTCGCAACAACACATAACAAAAGTCCAAAGAAACCGTTCAACCCTTCCAAGCATAAACCATTAAGCTTCAAAACCAAAGGTATAACTAAGATGAAGAAAACTTCAAAAATAAACATGCCTCTGGACTAGGGTTACAAGACAATAGGGTTCCCACATATACAACACTAAGCGATAAAGAAAAACATAACATAAAAGAAAACTCACATTAAATTTTGCAAGCTTGCACCATTAAGTTTGATTCCAATCCCAATTAAATAGCTAAAATACAATTATCTCAATAAGGTCCACAATCACAACTAAAAGCTAATTCTTATCTAAACAAATTTGTTTAACCAAAATAATAATTAAACAGTGCCCTTTTTAAAATATATCAAGATTACCTAAATATAAACAAAATTGAATATTTGAATCCAATACAAAATTACATTCTTAGAATGTAATAAATTAACATTAAAATTAATTATAATTCCATTTTTGAATAAATAATATCAAATAAAATGATTATAATTCTATTTCTTTTTTTTAAATAAAACACATTAAATTATATTTAAATATATATATATATATATATAAATATATATATATATACATATATATATATACATATATACATATATATATATATATTTAAAATATATAATAAAAAACAAACAAAACAAAAAAAACATAAAATAAATCAAAGGCCGTAGCTGTAATGCCCTGCCAAGCAAGCCCGAAGGATACATTACATCTAGCATTTATGGCACCAATTTTTTTTTTTTTAAAAAGTTCTAACATACATCATAATAATCATATATCACATGATATAAATCTAAACATGAATCTACATATAACAAATCCCTCGGGTTTTACAAGACTGCATTACTTTTCACAACAACATCATTATATCACATGGATGGTAAGTATACACCAGTAATCATAAGATAACATGAACATGGTTAATACATTAATCAAGGTTTACAATATTACAATGTTGTTTCCCAACATGAATGGGGAAGATACAATACAATGGAATGTTACATTTGAAATGAAAGAGTACAAAGCTGCAATACTGGATTCAATTCTGGATCAACTCAGGAATCTCTGCAAGGTACAATTTTGCACTTCTCGATCGACAATTGGGGACCCAATGGGGTGCATAGCACGTTCCACCCAACCACGTGGACCCGAAGGCCCACCCCCCGTGCTAAGAGATGACAAGAAGGATCCCCAACAATAACCATCATACAGAACAAGGATACAAGACTTCACAACAAGATCCACAATAACATAAGGCAATCTCAGCACAAGACATAATCAACACAAGATGTGCCCAACATAAGGAATAACCAATAAAGCATCAACATACAAATGCCAACATGTGCTTCCAGAGGCCCAAGAATAACATAGAAGGAAACAAAGCATACATAGTTGTTTAAGGAGTGTCATCGCAATGTTGCATGGGTTACCCTGGCGAATCTTCCTAGGCCCCGGCCCCCAACTTGGGTTACCCTGGTGACCTCTTACGAAACCCGGCCCCACATGCAATCCAATGCGGCATCAATTATCTTTCATAAGGACAAGACAATGATTTCGCCATTCCAGGCCTTCTCAACTCATCTCAAGCCCATACAAGCACTTGAGCCATGAGTGAGGCATTCACTTATATCTTGTTAATGTGTGATTCTATCCAAAACCCCTAAATAAATATTATCGTTTTCACTTGATTAACAGACTTCCAATGAGTTACCCTGAAACCACTTCCGGGTCTCGGCCCCCATTGAAAGCCACTCCCCTTATGAACAACAAAACTCAAAATACACTATCAAGGTAAGCCCACATGCACGTCATATAAATCCACAAGATAATTTGCATTAAACAAGGCATACACCATTCTACACAAAATCTTCATAATAAAACTAATTTCAAGTGCAAGGCTAAACCCATAACATCAAACAAATCATATGATCAATAGTTCACAAAGAACCAAAAGTGAAGGCCAATAATAAGCTACACCCTTCTTTCCCTTTCTCTGGAAGACTGAAAGATTACTAAAACAAGGGTTTCCCAACAAGGTGGCAACAAAACTTGATCTCAAAATCAAAACCAACCATAACCATCTCAAAACTAAACATCAGTGTCAACAATCGTAAAAACAACCAACTCTAAACTCAACACTAAAATCAACTCAAAAGAAGAAAACTCAATGCCAATAAGCACAATGATAAGATCAATAAGAATCATCAAATAATACATCCACGTAAGACCTTATTTTTTTAACATCATGTTACTTATCCACTCATTCAAATATATAGTTCAGAACAACCAAACAATCAATTAATTATGGTTGTTACGACATTAGTAATCCATGAAGTGATGCATATCCATTAGCTATTAAGAATGCCAAGTAGAATCACCAAATAAGTCATTAATACTTGACGCAAATCTAAAACTATAACATATACTCTAACACATAAACACTATCTTTTAAAAACAAGATACAATTATACACTCATATTCCTAAATCTCTTTTACTTAATTTACTATGAATCCAACCATACAATCATTGAGGAAGTTGCAGTATACTTCATGGTTCACCTTTAACTATAGAAACCTATCTCCTCCTCAAACTTACATCTGTATATATAAACATGGCATTACATATTTATAAGAACCTATTTGTAACATATAACTCGATATCCAATACTCTTCATCAAGCAACATACCATAGTAGTTATTATGGGAAAGATCAAAAGCTTACAAAATGCTATAAAACAATAACTCCTCTACATAGGCATCCTTGGTTGACAAATCAGTGCACAAAGTTATGAAATCAAAAAGAATATTCAATAGATCTTCTAGGTATAAAGAATTAGAAGGTGACTCCATTAAGCCTAAATAATACACAGCGCGGAGTTTATTCATCATTGGAGAGAAGTTGAGGTTTAATTATGTTGAATTCTTTTACAGAAGATTCAAATTATTACTAACAGGCCAAAGCAAAGGTTTAATACTTCTTTGAAGTGTTTAATCCAAAATTTTAACCATTCGTAGCATTTCCTAGAAGAGCATCTAAATTACAAGAAGGGATAAGCGATTTCCACGAGAAGGACTGTGGCCGAATTTTAACATAAAAGAGCTCCCTATTAAGTTCAAGTGCTGCGGCTGAGAATGGCTGACATTGACATCAGGAAGATTATTTAGTTTTCTACACTTTTGAAATCTAAAAGTTACAGCTGTGCTAATTTACCAAAAGTTACAGGGAGGCTATTTAATTCTGCACAATACCTCAACCCTAAATGCTGTAACTATGACAGGTTGCCATGCATATAAGAAAGTGAATATTGGAATTTGGAAATATCGCCATCTACTTACATTAATATCAAATCCCAAAAATTATCAACAAGGCTAAAGAAAAAGGAGGAATGTGAAGTGCAAATACATGACTTAAGAGAGGGAGAAATAATGTGCAACTTTTCTTAACGTATTTCTGTTTGGTGGCGAGTTTCCAGAGACGCGCTCAAAATGATGTTTGGAAATTAACTTCACCACGATCAATGGAAAGCCCCTTTATTTTGTTAATTTTTGAAAATATCTTATTTTCAACTGCTGCAACTATGGTAGATTGTCGGGAGAACCAGGCAGGTTATTTAAATCTTTTAAACTTCCTTTTTATGTTCAAGTGTTGCAGCTAAGTCTAATTGATATTGAAATCAGAGAGATTATTTAAACCTCTATCCCATTCTATTTTCAAATACTGCAGCTGTGACAGTTTATAGAATATGCACAAAATGGACTTTGCAAGGAAGGTCTCGAAATCTTCAAATTGGTAAAGCACCCTGGAGCGTATCCTAACATTGTAAGCATTGCTTGTATTCCAGGAGCATGCCAGATAAACAGAGGAAAGCTACGCAGTTTTGTGGAAGAGAATTGACAGATCAGAAAGGAAAGGCACATAAATGTTGAGCACTTATCGATGGTTGGAAGATATGTTCTAGACAGATTTCATAAGAGAGCCCTCAATATCTTAATTTTCCCAAGCACTCTCTAGCGCATCCCATCACCGTAAGCTTTGCTCAGGAAAAGAGGCACTTGCGTCTAATTAGACTTATATGCAGAAGAGAAACACAGCCTAAATCTAAAAATCCATAAATCAAATTTCCCCAATACAATAGCACTAAATTAAAATAAAATAATAGAACCATTCCTACGTCTGAACCTCTATTGTTGCAGTGATTAAAGTACCTTGGAATGACCATGAATAAAAATACATACCTCAACTGCACTCAAGATTATAACGTACCACAACATTCTGATAGCGAGCCTCCCTCACTGAAAAGTTGGCATCTACATTACATGGATCAGCATGCCGTTCTCCTTCTCTTTCCATAGCTCCTCAATGTATTTATAAGTGCCCGTTCCTCTTCTTTGCCTGGAACTCTACATCTTTTCCTATACTAGGAAGACTTGTTTTATCCCTGCTCGAGCTTCCCATGCCTATTGGTCCATTAGTGCCTACAATGGCCTGCGCTTGGCCAACATTCATGTGGTTGTTGCTGATGACAGGCAAAATCTAAAGAGGTGGGTTGTTCAAATTGATGAGAGCGTATCTCACTGTATAATTTAAGCTGTGAACAACAGGTTTCCTTCACCCGTGCCACACCATCCCTTCATACAACACCAGTGAGTCCTCATTCTTCTCATTTCCAGATCTATTTTTTTTAAACACTCAATACCAATCTCCTCCACAGCAGATTCAAAGTAAGGAGGAATGAAATTACTGTGGTTTTAATTACACTACCCAATAAATAGACAAGCTCCATTTCAACTGTTAAACCATTATAGCTCAATTTTTCAATCGTTAGAGCATTGTCATTCTCTGTTGATAGATGTCCCCAAGCCTCTGCCTCGTTACAAGGGATAAGGGCTACCAAGGTTACGGAATACACTGGTTCCGACGGGCAGTTATCTACCATGCTGCCGAAGAAAGAATTCAAACATGCAGTGTTGTATTGTAAGATCCTACTTTTTCTCCGATCCAGTTTTTTTTTTTTTTAACTTCTTGTTGTCATCCATTGACAGCTATCTCCCTTCCGAGAATTCCACTCACAGTTTTCTTTTAAAGTCTCCTAAAAAAAATAGGCAATTACTGTTAAAGGCGGATCTCCACCTTTTTGCATGCCCTCACCATGCGCGTACCTATCCTCTCCACTATGCTTTCATAATGAGAGTAACTGCTAACCAAAATTCTTGCATGAAACAAGTATGATTGATCAACAACTAAAGTTGTTCCTCAATCCTTGTATACAACCAACCATACAACCAATTATAATTGGCTTGTAATTAATGTCCTTCTCCCTCCTTACTTCTCCTCCTCTTTACTTCCATAAAAGCCCGTGAAAATCTCTCCTTACCCCTTTTGTATTCCGCCATTGATTCCTCCATAACATATGCATAGAATTTATTGAATAAATCTGCGGATTCTCAGGCAAGGATATGAGAACGTCACGTTTAGTGTATTCGATATAAATAATATTCGACGTAGAAGAACTTCAATATAATGCCAAATTAAAAAGTGACCCAATGGTGGATCGACTAGATTCTTCTCCACTCAACTTATCTAGCTGAAAGGAAAGAAACGACAATAGAATCTAGAAGTTTAAATTTAGAAAAGGCTACTAAGTGGTGTATGCAGTGGGTCAAGACTCCCAAAGCCCAAAGGCCGAAGAAACTAGGTGTGTTACCGAAATCTTCAGATATGGAATTAATTTTGAGCGGTTATAACACCTTTGATCTCAAGGGACATATTCATCTATTTATTATTACTTCCACATTCAATTTTATTTTATTTTAATATTAAATTTTATTATATATATATATACATATTCCCTAGTCGAGTGAGGATTTCTTAAAGGCGATGATTAGAAATAATGCTAGCATACCAATAAAATACGGCTTAAATCTCAACTCGAGTCAAAAACCCCCATTTATCAAACGGTTTATAATTTAAATAACCATACACATAAAATCAAATAATCTAAATCATGAAATGGTGAATCAGGGAGGGGCACTACAGTAGCCCCCATACTACATGCAGTAGTCTTATTGACTGCTGCGCGCAGCAGTCATAAAGACTATTGTGCACAGCAGTCTTTAAGACTGTTGAGCAGTACTTACGGTAGGAGGCGAGGGTCGAGGGTACGGCTTCGGCTGTCCCTTCCCCTTCCCTGCACTATTAAATTTTTTTTATATATATATATCCTTTTTTTTTAAATTTCAATATAAACCAAAACAAAAATACAGAATATTTCGATTTCTGAGCAATTTTATAAACCAAAACAAAAACACATAATATTTCGATTTCAGAGCAAATTTAAAATTCTTTTGTCAGACGTACGAACGACGCACAGTACTAGCACAATAGAAAATATTAAGGTATACATATATATAATATATATATATATATATAAATATATATATATATATAAAAATATATATATATAAATATATATATATATATAAATATATATATATATATAAATATATATATATATATATAAATATATATATATATAAATATATGTATTATATATATACATTACTTGCATATATATTAAAACCAGAGAGTAAAATACAGAGAACTGAATAGATCCATTATATATAAGTTTATTAACAAAACCTCAAATTTATTATTCTCAACAAGGAAACTATCTTTTCTAAAATCTTATTATTGATAAGTTGAACATTTTAGAAGATAAAGGTTTTTGTTTTGACAAATTGGAACAGTTCAAGAACTATATTTTTTTTTTAAAAAGTTCTAGTCTAATATCTTTCACTAATTTTCAATTCAAACAACAGTTTTCCTTATTCACACAAATCATATTTAATAAATTTTATTTTTCTCTGAAGCAGAAAGATGAAAGAGAAAGTACGAGAAAGAAAATATGAGTCGAACCTGGTGTCCTGCGCTTATTTGAAAATCTGATGATGCCCGTTTGTTTCAAATGACTTTCAAGAGCTCCCTGTTCGTGCTTCCAAATCTCCTCTACAGAATTTCTCCCTCGAACTCGAATCCGATTCTTTGTTCAGAAAACTCTCCAGGACAACACCAGTAACAGATTGAAAATCTCTTTCTAAAACTCTCCTCCAAAGATATAACCAAGGATCCAAAAATCTCTTTTCAAGATTCAAAAATTCATAACCAAAGACTTGTGCAACTTCTGTATCCCTAATCCTCTGTGTGTGTGAAAAACTCTCAAAAATTCATAATTAAATAAAAGATATTGTCCATTTTTTTCAAAAACTCTAAAAATCAAAAATAAAAGAAAATAATTCTTTAAAAGCAAGCTTTTTAATCAGATCTGTATTCTTATTCGTTCTCACAACTTTTTCAGTCTTTTATTTGTTTTATTGTTTTAATTTCTATTTTTACCACTTTACTTGCGTATCACATTATCTATTTAATTTAAATAATTTTTTCTAATAATTATCCTCCACCAGATAATTGATTAAAATAATTAAAACACATTTAATATTTAATTATCATTTAATTGAAACACATGGCTTTCAAAAATAATTAAATCATTTAAATATTTAAATACAATTTAATCTAACATTAAAATAAACAATTATTTCAATCATTTAAATAAAATAAATCATAACTTATAAAATGCCCCCTTAAATAAAATACGACAAAACACAAAACACAAACCACAAATGACGACAATTACAAAAATGAACAATACCAATCAAACAAGACGGTCTGACATCATGGGACGGGATGACTTCATCGTCACCTCTATTTCAACATTTAACCGTTGGGCTATTGGTGCTCGCCCTGTCCTGCCGAAGCAGGTGGAATCGAGACTTGTACCTGCAATACCTGCATACAAATGAAGTCATGTACATGTGCATACATATATATATATAATCGAAGCATTAAATCAAAGCACTGTATTGTGAGAAGGAATCACAGCATAGCAAGGCACTCGCGAACGAGTGATGCTATATTGTCCTTCATCACACCTATTCTAACAATTATAATATAGCCAATAAATTAACATTTCTAACTAACAATCATCTCATAACATATTTAATTAAATCACTGCATCATATCATAATTCTGAAAATCAACTAATATAATCAACCATAATGTCATATGAAATAAACATGTCCATAATGAAATAACAGCATCATCAAACATCTAACTAGCCAAATCAAACACTAACAGTATCATCATAGTATTTGAGTATCAAAACAAAACATAACACTACTGAGTCCAACTAGCAAACAGGAGGGTTATTACAATATCAATATTTTAGGGATGACCTCCACCCACTTTTTAAAGTAGTTAATAGCCACTAGGTTCCATTTGAACCCATTGCTAGACATTTTTACTATCTCCCCAATAAAGTAAATAAATTATTGTTATAAAGGTGATAACACACTCAATATCTTGTTAAATTTCTTGAAAACCTTTGATAGGTGCCACATCTTCTAACAATCTTCGCTATGTTAAAAAATAGAGTAGGCCAATAATATCTTACCCTCAAAATCTTGTGCATAGTTATTCTTACCTTGAAGTGTCCACCACAATCACATTAATGAAAATTTGAGGCTAATTTTTTTTCTTATTCTTCAATCAAACATCTATTTTTAATCTCCTCTGGGTTCCTCCACATAAGGTTGTTTTCAATAATCAAGTATTTTAAGATTATAGTTTTGGTTTTAGTTGTTGGCCATCATTCATATCAAGTGGGTAGTCCATGTAAACTAGATAACAACCTATATTATCGTATTCAAAGCACAAACCAATATTTCAATTAAAAATACTTATCTCTACATTTACTACATCTATGTCTACTATTTCCAATATTAGATTTTTCCATAAGCCTGGTCAATCCTTATCATCTAACCAACTTAGTGATCTAAATTTCTATGTTAAATAATTTGAATTTGTCAATCCACCATAAACTTCTTGTGAATTCCTACCATGTAAAAATGTCTTGGAGTATAACATGAAGGACATATGCTATTATTTTAGCACCAACTAGATAAGGTTTAAAATTCATGATAACTTTAACTAAGAAAAAAAACCATTATATCATATTTCAACCTATCATTCTAAAGTGACCAACTCAACAAGGAAATTCATTGCCTCAAATGTGTCATAGGCACGAAAATCTTTCACCCAAAGATAATAAGGTTAATATTTCCTTCAAATATTTTGTCTATATTCATTTCCAATATCATGGATATGTTGCAATGTCTTGAATCTGTGAATTTAATAGTAGAAAAGATGGTTAATGAGGTTTTCCTTCAAAATGATGCCCTTTTGGTCTGCGCCTAGAAATATGTGTTTGGTATGGGTGATGGCTATCTTGGTTGAATTTTTTCACCGCATTTCTTGCCCCACAATAGAGCATTTTTCAATGTGTTTGATGATTTAAAAACTTCTCTTGAGCATAGTGATCCAGGTCATCTAAATAGGGCCTTGTTAAGGTACAATCATCATCTGGGAAGGGAGATGTCTGAATTCTTTAGGGAGAAGTACCATTATGTGTCTTTCCTTCTACATCATAATTGTTACCATGTAGTCACCTCTGTTAACCACCATCAGCTAGAAAGAGCTCCTCCTACATCCTAGGAGGTACCACAAAAATTACCTCTGTGTATTTCAGTGCCAACTCTCAAAATATGGAAGAGGGAAATGAAGTGCAAGGTGAGAACTCAGTGGAGATAATGCAAATGGAAGAATAAGGCGATGGCCTTAACAATTCTTTTTTGGTTTGGAAAATGAAGAAGCAATCGATAGCCATGGTTGTAGGAGAAGATGGAAATCGGTGATGGAAGGGTTTTTTGGTGCTATTAGGCAACATTTTGGTATGCAAGTAGCAGATGGTAAGCAATGAATGAAAGGGATTTTGGTTCTGTTTGTAACGCCCCGCCGTGCGAACCCCAAAGGACAATTACACAATAATTACAGCACAATTTTTTTTAAATACACATAACATACATGTAATACATATTAAGTCATAACGTGAATTTCATTTAAATAGATTCATTAACACATACATCCTTTGGGGTACACGAAGAGTCATTACGTGACTTAAATCCATACAATAGCAATAAAGAATAAAATCCAAAGATATAAAGTAAACAATAACAAATATAACACATACATGAAAAAAAATTCATTGATAAGAAGCCATCTACACATAAATACAACATATGCATGATTAACATAACACATTGAATAACAACTTCCATGGTCAATATCCACACCAAGTTTAACATTTCATTACAGTACAATGTTCAAGAAGTACAATGATGTAAAAGTGTTCCCAAACATAAATGGAAACCATACACAAGATACCATGATACAAATGAATAGATGAATACTAGCATCAAAACTGGCTCCAAGACAATACAACTCTGGAGTCGCTGCAACAGCACCAATCCACACCTCTCGATCCTCGACTAGGTACCCAATGGGGTGCTTAGCACGTTCCACCCGACCATGTGAGTCCGAAGACCCACCCCCCGTGCTAGGAGCTAACAAGAAAGAGACCCCAACCAAGAACATCCAACAGAGAACCACAAGACTCATTGTCATAACACTCAGGAATGACATAATCAACCACATCCAAGAGTCATAAATCTCATCACATAATTCAAGGCAATAGCCAGTAAACAAGGAACCAAAGGAAGATCATAAAACACTTTCAAATCAAACTGAATTAATAAACGTAACACAATTCTGAATCACAATGACACAATACAATAACATCATATCACAGTACCATAAGAGTACAAGGTCAAAACCCAACAT
Source organism: Sequoia sempervirens (assembly GCA_007258455.2). Classification (NCBI taxonomy): domain Eukaryota; kingdom Viridiplantae; phylum Streptophyta; class Pinopsida; order Cupressales; family Cupressaceae; genus Sequoia; species Sequoia sempervirens. The sequence goes on from VDFB02047230.1 coordinate 277,503,342, forward strand.
CCACAAGATTTATACAAGACCAAAGAATACACCAAAGATCAAATAGGGTAAACCATAAATCAATTCAAAACAACTATGTTTCATCAGTTCAAGACAAAGAACCACTTCCAGAGGGTTTCCAAAGAAGCAACATAATAAGGAGTGTTAGAGGAGAGTGTCATCGCATGGCTTACATGGATTATCCAGACTACTACTAACGCAAGGCGCCGCCTCCGTCTACTGACGAATTATCCAGACAAAACCGAGCGCTAGGAGCCGCCTCCATCTATGGTTATCCAGACTACCTGTCTCAAGGCGCCGCCCCATAGGGTTGCTCATGCGGATCCGTTACCCTTCGCGAAGACAAGGCAACGAACATGCCAACCACGGCCTTCTCAATCCCCTTTAGCCTGTGATAGCACTAAACGACGGATGAGGCATCAATTATCTTTTTAATGTGATTCTACCCACCCCCTAGTTAATTATTTAAATTATCACTTATTAATTTCACTCTAACGAGGGCTATCCTGGCGCCCCTTTGTGCGCCGACCACCCACTTAGAGCCACTCTCTCTCTCTAGACACTCAAAACACAAAAGACCAAAATCCAAGGGTTGTACAACATAACAAGAACATTAGATCACAAAAGAGAAACATGCGAGGCATTACCCATCTCGCTATAAACACATAATCAAAATCTTACAATTCTCGTGCAACCCTTTTCAAAATCCAAATACCAAGGCATTTGCCACATCAAAGCACATAGAGAGAGAACATTGACCAATCATGAAAACAAGCCTCTGGAAGATTCTCAAAAAGTCACACTAGGATTTCCCCATCAAAGAACTAACAACAATAAATTGCAAGACCTCAAGGAACTATTTCCAAATCAAATATAATGAGTGAATACACCAAAATAAGATCAACAACTCCACTCAACAACACCAACAACTTCGATACGAACTAAATCGAGAATCCAAGGGAAACCTCTATTTTCTCCTCTCGGAATACCCATAACTCAAAGAACTTTTCAATTTGACTCATCAAGTAGAACCATCAATCATGACAAAGATAACCTTAACCAAATTGCCACTTAGGTAGAGAGCAAAAGAAAACATATAGAAATGTAAGTTAAATGAGAGAAAGTCCCTAACTCAAAATCAGCTCACGAAAAGTCACATTGAAAGGACCTATCGAGACAATACATAAAACCACTAATTCAAATATAATATATCCATTCATTCAATAAGAAGTAACTTGAAACCATCTAAAAAGAACATTATTCTAACGATCAAACATTTTCATCATTTAAAGATATCACAATATTGCAAAGTGAAGATATAATCTGATGTTATAAGCCACAAGACACCAATTCTCAATCATACTCTTCCCAACCCAAATTAAAACAATCATGAACAATAATACGGGTTCCCATTTTACACACACATAATTACATACAAGAACCATTAGACACATCAACCTTGAAGAACACTATCTTAAAACACTTACAATGAACAGGCCATCGAGACATCTCCACAAATATTCCACAAATCACACCCACCTTAAAACAATTACATAACACTTAAACCAATAACCAAAACACTTTGTTTAAAACAACAATCACTCACACCTTATAACCATAAAGACATTCCTTTAATTTAGGCATTATTTCAACGTTCTTATCACTTACTTTAAGGTATCCACTTAATTTAATTAAAAGCATATTTACTACAAATAATTATATTTAAAATAACTATATGGTTTATAAGATAACCAACTCCATCGACTGTTTAATATGAATCCTAATTATAACTTTAAAATGTAATACTAAGATGACAATTCTATAATTTACAACTTTATTATAATACTAAGGTGACGACACTAATGAATTATTTCACCCAGTAGTTTGCTAAATAATTATCATTCACAGACTCATTAGATAACAAAAAGCTAATTAAAACCATTTAACATTTAATCAGAAATCACCTCTTAAACACAAAATAAATTATCTAAGAAGGCCAAAATATTTCACATAATAGCCACACAGAAAAATTTCATCTTATTTTTATTTATTTAGTTATAATTACCTTTGCTTCAATCAACTTGATTCTTCTAATAACATAATATTTATACTTTCATTATATTCCATAATCAACTACTTTTACTTACGCAGAGCAAGCACATACAAAACTCTACTTTTCACTATTTCTAATTTAACTATTCCACTTGGAACTAACCAAATTAAAAATAAACTAATTTACCAATGTTACACAATAAGTTCACATAGGCAAAATGTATTCTTTCATTAAAACCCTATATATACGCATTAATATATTTTCCTTTAAACTTAATCTACTTCAATTCACTTATTTAACTAAATCTCTATAAAAATAAGTAATTACTTATTTCAAATTAAAGAGAAAGATATTTATTATTCCCAATTAAATACTAAATATTAACAATACAATAATCCATGTGTCCCTCACATAATTAATACCCAATCTATATATAAATATTTATATACTTATACTTGAAAGAGAAATTATAAATCAGTCTTCTTGAAAGGTGGAACAATACCAAATTAGAGCTCATTATTAAATTCTTTATTTATTTATTTAAGAGGAAAAAGATAAAATGTTTAGGTGACTGAGATACAAGAATAAACTTTCGGTTAACTATACTCTTCACAACTTTCCAAACATTTATAATATCTAAATATGTTTGACCACATGTTATACCTTCACTTTCCTATGATTTAAATTCTATACTCTATTTAATCAATACGTACTATCCATTTTAATTCATTTTATTGTTTGTTATAGCCATATTAATGATAATAGATTCTATGAAATCTTTTAACAAATACATTTAAACTCATTTCATCTTGAAGAATTTAGAATAGCTAGTTTTTGTGCTAAGTTCAATACACTAAATCAATTATAGCAAATAGGTCATTCAACAAGAATATATAGTTTCTACCAACAGAGAACAAATACGTTGAGAAGACAAGACACCAGGCAGCGCTTGTAAGGTTTCAAGTTAATATAGTTTCATTGTTCCTAATTACTAAGACTATCAAAGGCAGAAGCAGATCTGAAAGTACAAAAACCTAAATGTAATGCAAGTTACAGAAGAAGATAAGTCTGATTTACCATAACTAGAATAACGCCTTATGCAAAGTAAACTCCCTATGAAACTATACCCTTATTCTTTTTGTCAAAAAGAATAGCCACGACTGCAAGATGGAAGACAAAGAGGTGCAAGTACGTGACTAAGAGAAGAATAAATTTTCAAGTGCAACAATTGCGATAGATTGACAGCAGAATCAAACAGGTTATTTAAACCCTTGAACTTTCCCGATATATTCAAGCATGGCTGAGACAGGTTGGTCAAGGAATTAGCAGGATTATTTAATTTACTACATCTTTGCAAGTCTAAATGTTGCAGCTGTGACAGTTTGCCAATGGTTTCAGAGAGATTTATAAATTTAGATTACCAAACTATGTGAAGGAGCTCATCTAAGCGCTGTATCCAATAACATCAATTTCTCTAAGCTTTGACTGAACGGAGGTAACTGGCAAGGCTAGAAACATTGCGCAGACCAAGAGAATTAAATAATCTTCTCATTGGTCCTCAATTTCTTCACTTGAACAATCTGCTCATGGACGGCATCAGAGAAGACACGAACCAAGCTTTCCTCCAAGTTGGAGATGGTTACGGTTGCAAAAATGTGAGACGCCATTTAGAGAAGGTAAATTTTAGAATTTGGAAATATCGCCATTTACTTGTATTATTATCAAATCCCGAATGTTATCCACAAAACTAAAAAGAAGGAGAAAGGTGAGGCGCAAGTACGGGGTTTAAGAGTCTTTCAAGGAAGCGCAACTAGCAGAAATAAAGACATCATCTCAAGGAATGCAGTGATTGCGGGATATGCACAGATCATATTTGATAAAAAAAAATACTTAAGGAACTTTCAAGAAATGCCACAGTAGAATTATTGCTGGAACACAAAGTGGTCCAGTTGCAAAAATAATAGGGCACATTCTCAGAGAAGAAAAAGAGAAATTTATTTACACGGGGTTCCTGTTATTTGTGCAGATTGTTTGAAACATGGGAAACGGTTTTAACAAAGGAAATCTAATATAAATACAATACAACCATTAATGATAGGCAGAAACTAACGCAGCCATTCACTATCAAATGTACTCAAGAAAAAGTAACATATCAATCCAAACAGAAAATATAGGTTACAAGTACATGATAACATGAGGAATTCTGCTAAAAATTCAATCTTTCAAGTTCCAATCAATAAAATTAAACTGTACACTTATATCTGATTTCAAAACTAGTTGGTTGAAGGAATGGAAAGATAATGGAAGGGAAGCAATAATACATTTTGATCTAAATTAAACCTGATCAACTAAGATTAAAACTTAACCTTTCTTGTACGACTTAATAATTTGAACCAAATGATACATGCATCAATAAGTTATCTTGAAACGTGTCAACCACACAATGCATAAATGAGAAGGTGACAAATAATATTTTGCAATAGCTTATATAAATAAAAAGCAAGCAGGTTGAGAATCATATCTCTGTTCCTCACGTAGATCCTCCTGTCCAAACCGAAATTCATCACCATATGCTACTTGCAAGTGAAGATAGATTCAATGCCCAGGCATCCGGAGTTCCCATCGCTCTTATTATATATATTTTTTTATCAGAGGAGAAGGGTGAAAAACTTCTAAAAGAATTCCCCCCAAAAAGAGTAACTGAAACCCTTATTAAGAAGGAGGAATCTACTCCTCTCGGGAAACCGTTCAACTTCCAGCAGTTATGAATGAACGAAAACCCTTAATTATTATTTTATAATCTACTCTCAAATAGGTCATCTATTAGATATTCAATAAATATTTAATAATTTAATCATTCTTTTAGTTACAGATAAATATTTTCTCCTTAATTTATTTATCGAATTTAAACATTAAATGATAATTACCTTGCAATATTCTCTTTTTATTAACAATGTAATTTTATTCTTTCATAACCTCTATTTATATTAAAACATTTATTTAATTATTTATTTCACAAAGAAATTAATAAAAATCTTATTTTATCACATTGTTTAATTACTCATACTTCTTTTAGTTATTATTTTAATTTAATAATTGACCATCCAAAAATAGTTACCGTATCATTTATTAATGTAGTTCATTCAGTTATAATTTCACTTCCCAATTAAATTAAGTTCCCTTTTAACCCTTTTTAATTTAATTAATTAAAATAATCAAAACTATACAATATTACAAAATCACAAAATCAAGACACCTTAAAATCAACTTATCACACTACTCGAACACGCGAAAATGACATAACCACCCAATGGTCAACTTACTTAACATCACGGCGACCGAAATGGAGAGCACTACACTGTTAAGCAACATTTTGGTATGCACATACTTCTACCTGGGCAAATCTTCACATCATACAATTTCATATGTCTCCTCCAGGCTTTTGCATTTGCAGCATATACTTTTTTTTGAAAAATTTCATCCCTAATGCTCATGTCTATGTATACAACAGAAAGGCCTATGAGTATGCTTACAATAGAAAATGGTAGCAAAAAGGTTTGATCATAGTCTGATCAATTTTGAAGTGTAAAGAAATATTGTAACTACTATTTATAAATAAATAATATATATAGGCTATTAGCTTTTATTAAAAAAAAAACAATATGACAACAATAGTATGAAGAGAAAAATAGTTGGAATGGTTTTGAAAAGTTTGGACAAATTTAGCGAGTTCAACATCCCAGTTTATGATTTGTCTCTTCCTAAGCATTTTAGTTATGGATTTTTTTCAAGAAATTCTTTGGCCAAACATTGAATTGTTGTTAGAACATAATTTTTTTAAAGGTAATACCCTTATAGCATTTTTTTGTTCTACTATATGGTTATAAAACCTTATCCATATTATATGTTTTTATAAAGCATATATTATTTTAAATAATAAATAATAAAGTAAATTATTAGATTATTAATTATTTAAAAATAGTAATTTTTGAATAGTGTGACTAATATTCTTTCAAATAATTTTTTCCCCTTCTTCCATATTTAAGGAGGTTCTCTCTCATTGAGTGCATGGAAATTTGGAGATAAATAACAAATCCTATCACTATGTACAAGAGGTATTATTGGTCATGCAAAAGTGAGGATAAGTGGTTCCTCATGTTCAATCTAGGTTTAATAGGCCATTCTATAGGTGTTTATAATGAAATAATGTTTAGTGGAGTTTTCTACTTGGAAGAGTTATCCCTGTGTATAGATTGTGTAATGTGTTGAATCTATGTATCTTGTAATTCTCATTTTATTTATCTTAAATATTATTTTTTTATGATTAATAACCTAAGATTTTAATTTCTAACATGGTATTAGAGCCAATCAAGAAATAACAATCATTTAGATAATTATATTTATTGAATACCATTAGCCTATTGTGTAAGTGAAAAATAAGTGTAGAGGAAGAGGTGGCCCATAACAAAAAAAAATGACTGTCAATTAGAAAGTTAGGGCCTTGCTATAACTCTAACTTTGTACTATACCCTTATTATATATTTCCAGACAAAATATAAATAATCTTAGAAGATCTTCATCAACTTAAAACTCTACTATTTTGTTTTCTTTAAAGTTTTGAAATTTTCTAACATTTTTCTGTAACAATTCCTTTTTCATAAATTAAAGTAAAAAATCATAAACAAACTTTATATGATCTATGATTTTCATTCTTTATAGACATTATTTCCCATCAACCTCATTTAACTATTAATAAAAATCTTCTCCATATATAAAAGGAGAGTTTATTGGTCTTTAAATAAAAATACCTCTTCCCACTTGCTGCTGATGCCTTGTCCCTCCCTTTGCCTTTTTCTTTTATGTCAATTTCTATTGATCTATAAAGGAAGACAATTGAGAACATCTTACTATGAATTGAATTGATTGCCCTTTTTATTATTTTTTAATTGACTGCAGTGAATTTGTACTTGGTGGAGTCATTCCATTAGCCTACCATGCACGTCGTTATCAACATTATTTATGCTGATGTCTGATCTTAGTGGAAGACAATTGAGAGCAGCTTACTATGAATTGAATTGATTGCCCTTTTTATTATTTTTAATTGAATACAATGAATTCGTACTTCCATTACCATGCACGTCGTTATCAACATTATTTCTTCAATTGTCCTAATCAACATTACCATGCACGTCGTTATCAACATGGATATGCCTTTTTAATGTGGCATTCACTATTGCTCTAATATAGGCCTATAGTATTTGTTTTAGCATTATGATTCAAATGATCCTTCTATGTCTTACTTAACACATGCATATCTTTTATATACACTACATCACTAGCACTTGCACCCGGGGTGCAATACTTACGCTGATAGGCTGAGCCCACATTAGTTACAACCGATATACCTCTCTACCTATCCTTGCATCCCACCTATTTCTCCCTCACTCTCTCCTTCCCTATCTACTTCTCTCCCTCTCACACTTATTCCTCTCTACCTCTCTCCTTCCCCCTCTAATTCTCTATATCTCCCCTATCCCTCTCTACCTCTCCCTCTCTCCCTCTCTCTCTCTGGATCTCTCTTTCCTTCTCTACTTCTTTCTATTCCACCTCTCTCTCCCTCCCTATCTCTATCTCACTTATCCCTCTCTACCTCCCTCCGTCCCTTTACCCTCCTCTCTCTCACTTTCTCTATCCTTCCCTCTCTACTTCTTTTCCCTTGTCTCTCTATTTCTCTATCCTTCCCTCTCTACTTCTTTACCCTCAAGGATTACCACGATAGAAACTTATATATATGTTTAATATATAATATAAAAAAATTAAAATATTTATCAAGATAAATTTATCTATTTTTTTTTTTAATATTTGGAAAATATCATTTTTATTTGTATTAAGTTCAAACTTTGTTTATTTTCTTTATTAGCTTTAATTTATTATCATCTTTATTAGCTTTAATTTATTATCAATATGAGTAAGAATATTATTTTAATTTAAATAGCTATACAAATATTAAAAAAACTATACAGATATTTTAATTATATATTAAAAATAGTTATATTTATAATTTAATTATTTATCTTAAATTTTAATTTAATTTTTAAATTTTAATCAGATGTAAAATATTGTTATAAATATTATCAAAACATTAAATAATATTATTAAATGAATTTTAATTATTTAAAAAAAAAATCATATACAAATAATAATCCATTCAAAACTATTTAAAGAGATTATTTTTATTTTTAAAAATAAATGTAATTTTTTCTAACTGACTTTTCACAATTATTTAACCTAAATTATTAATTAATAATATAACAATTACATTTATTTGCAATATATATATATATATATATATATATATATATATATATTTAAATCCATTTTAAATTAAATTTATATTTATTGAAACTTTTAATTAAACATCTATATATAAAATGTTTTACTTAGAAATTTTGAAATGAGCAATTTAAGATTTTTTTTCCTACCTATAGTTGGAGACATGAAGTACGCACAGAACACAATTCCAATAATAACCCTCCCACCTGTGCCTTCAATTCGTGCCATTTCTTCCCCTACATAAGGCTGCACACAGTGAAAGAAAAAAATTAAATAAATAAATAAAAGTCTCTGCAACAGTACAAATGGCTTTCCTGACATCCGCCACTTTTGACACACAATTTCCAAGAGCCCAAAAAGATGGAAAATGAATTTCAGCCACAATCCTCTTGCTGGAAAAGTCATATGCTCATTGTCTCTTCTTCTCTATGTTGTTTCATCTCTGTGTTGCCTCCCTTCTCCGTTGGGAAAGCCATGGACAGATTTAGTCTCCCGTGGCAGAGGCAATTCTATGAGATCAGCATGCCCAGGGAAGAGATGGAAATCCTTGTGTTCAGCTTGCATACCTAGGAATTCTAGGGGAAAAGGCATATGTTCACTCTTTCTTTGTCCCTTGCCGCTGAATTTTCCGTGATGACAACCACCAGGATGCCCAAACCTGAAGCCTCTGCTTCTTTCTCCTTGGAAAATCACATAGTTTCCCCTCAGATGGAGTCTTTCTAGAGGTAGAGTTTATGTGGCTATTTCATTGAAATCCTCCTTCTCACTTGGAAAAAGAAGATGGACGCTTTTCTCTTTCTCTCCAACCACTTCTCCCCTTTGGAAGGGAACTCTGTAATCCCCCAAACCAGAAAGACACAGAAGAATGCAAATGCTTATCAGAGCTAATACACTACGAGAGCCCGCCATTACAAACGAAAATGTTTGTAGAAATACTTTCTTCAGCTCAAATATATAGACATCCTGAGATTTTGGTCAAACAAATCGAGCTCTGAAACTTCACTGAAATTTAGGTTACTAATGCGAAAGTGGAAAAACTACGAATAGACAGTTTCCCACGAAATTGAGTGAGGATTCGTTCTGAAAAAATGTTTAGAATTTAACAGGCGTAATGTCGCTTTCAAACATCAATGTTAAAATGTCTATTTGGTGTCGCTTTCTGTACGCTTTCCATACATGGGGCCGACAAAACTATTTTGAATTTGTCACAAGACGAGCAAATGGGGGTTTCCGGCGTCAGACTGCTGGAAATTCCGGTGGGTTTCCCCACATATAATAGCCTATCGGCTAAAAATGGTTAAAAAATATCTAATAATATCTTTTTTTTAATTTTGTTAATGTCTTCACTTATCTTATTATTTATCATATATTTTCATAATATCTAGTTTTTCATATAACCAAGAATATTAGCTACTTGCTTACTTAGAGATTTGCTTTGTTAAAATTGATTATAATAAATTATGATCACCAATTTATATTCACTTCTATCAAAGTTATATAGATAGATTTAATGCATCAACTTCACTTAAGTACATTTACTCTTTAACTTTTGTGAAGAGTGTAAATAAAAAAAAATCTTCTTACTACTCAAAAGAGATTCATGTAACAGTATAGAACTATGCTTTTAAAAATTTGATATACATATATAACTTAGTATTAGTACGAGCTCCATATATCCTCTAAATTTATTGCATTTAGTACACCTATTTGTAATGGGTGGTTATACCCCTAATAAACTTGTGTGTTTTCACAACATACTCTATTTTGCTTTTGAAAAATTGAAAATTCCATTTTTTGAGCTTTAGGCTAATTCCTAATGTCAGCAATCCTCGTATCTCACTCACTGGTCAGTCTAGTAAAATGTGTTTAATTTTAATGAGTGTATTAAATTATCTTTCCTTATGAAGGAAATCAAAATTACCTTAAGCTCCTTTTGGGAGTTTGTCAAAATATTTTATCTTAGAAAGAAGAAATGAAGCTATAGAGTTTACGTTACCAACTGAACATCTTGTTTACTTCACTTGCATATTTTGATGGTCATATTGACTTTGCAAGGCATAAAATATCATGAACCACTTTACACTTAGGCTCTTGTAGAAATCTAATGTTAAATTGAACATGATTTTACCCTTCAAAATCATCTCGTTGCCTTCAACTTCCTTGCAAACATTTCAATTATTGAAGAATTTGAGAAATGTCGTTTTTGAAAAAAATTGACCCCATTTAAATAAAGCATTGAATTGCACTTCAAATTATTTAAAGTTTCCCATAAGAAATTATATGGGAAGACTGTGTAAATTTCATGCAAAATGGAATGTTTGAAGTGAACATTCACACTTCACATCTGATTATATACTTGAAGTGCAATTTTTCATAAAGGAAATAAAGAGGAGTATTTTGGGAAAAGTTTATGGATTTACATGTGGAAGTGCTATTACATACAAAATTTGACGTCCATCTTCACTAACACATTTGATTGAAATTCTCGTAAGAACTTTCCTACTTGAAGTATTAATTTCTCACATTCCCTCTTGATGCATTAATTTCCATTCAATTTATTCATAAATCTTTGGGTATAATTTTAGTTTATCAATTTATAAATGCAATAATATCATTTGAAAGCAAATTTCGAGCTTTGAAATTTCCAAAAATAAATAAGACGACTTGGTGAATGTCAATAGCATTGTTGCAATAGGAAGTGGAAGAAGGTGAAAATAAAGGAGATTTTTACAAGTAAATTCATAGATTAAAATCTATAAACCAAGAAAAGTGTAAGCCATTCAAATATGCAATATTTATTGATTGTTATAATCCATTAGGTCTTATCTTGGAAGGCTTACACCATCAAATGCCATTTGACCTAGAAAATACAAATTCTAAGTAGTAATCCATTGGAACTAACAAGCACACCATCTGCAAAGAAAAATATACTTCATATTAAGACAAATTACTAATAGAAGTAAATTTATAAAATTAATTCAGTGTCAAATAACATGAATACAAAAAATGTGTACCTAGAAACATCCATTTATTGAAGTCTATAATAAAACAATTGAGATAATAGAGACATTAGAATGAAACTGTGTTTGATAGTAAATTATCAAAAGAAGACATGCATTAAATAGTCAACAAAAAATAAGCTTGACAATGACTTAATTTTCTATTCTTTTATTAATTAGATAAGTCTATTACACCTTTCAAAGATTTTCCAACCCTTTATATAATGGCCTATAACTTTATCAAATGATAATTCTCCTCCCATAAGAACGATTGGCACTTGTCATTTCAATTTTACATTTTAAAAATATAACTTTATACTTACAAACTCTTTGCTCTTTAAAAAAATAAGAAGGATGGGTAGTTTATTGATGGGGCACATGTGCTGAGGAATATTTAGGAGAGTTTTTTCTAATATGGCCATCCTATAAGGATCAATTTTATTTTTGATTTAGAATACATATATCATAGATGAAAGAAGGAAATTTGCACCACATTCCTCTAAAAGCTCAATGATCACTTTAACAAGCTTGCCTACTTTGAAAGCTAGCATTTTCCTACCTCCATCCTAAATAGTGCAACCACCTAATTAAATTACATCATTCTCATAAAGTATATCCTTGAAGATAGCATAGACTTACACATCCTCCCAAATCTTTTATTTTGATTATTATAGAGGAATTCACCATTGGAAAACTAAAGGAACTCGAGGGAAATAAAATAAAATTTAAATACTAGCTTTCAAGATCATAATTTACATACCCCAAAGGATGCAAAATTTATAATAATCCTAGCTTAAATTGTCAATTTCCTTATTACTAAAAGTAATATATAATTACTAAAAGAAATATCCATTATGTAACCAAAGGCTATGAGAAATAAATATATCAACATCCTTTATACAGTGTAAATATGTATCTTAATATCTAGATTATATTTCATTATAACTATGTTTAACAAATATAATAGGCCTGACGGATTGGAAATGATGGTCAAATAAATATATCATTTTTCATCACTTGATTTGATAGCATACTCATTTACATGCATAAAAAAATCTAGAATTCCAATGTAGTGTTAATCACATCATTGTATGGTACCTCCTTTTTTAGATAAATTACAAATACAAATAACTTATTGAGTGTAACCTCTATGTATCCTTCTAAGGAGATTATTTATATCTAGCAATGTGATTGAACAAAATTTTCATTTCTATTATCAATAGTTCCTTATTTAATATTTATAATATCTCGATGTTACTTAGGGTGGCTTTTATACCTCCATGAGATAACTTCAAAGGATATAAAGAATAAACATATAATTTAATTAATTAATCAATATCTATCTTAGAACTTTCTAGCCCATATTTTCCACTCTTCATCAACCAACTAGTTAGTACCAATTATGGCCTTGAGAAACTTTAGTCATGCTCATATCATATTTTTCATCTAGTATTACATTAACATTCTTGATGAAACTATTCACATTTACCTGTAAGGAAATAATTTTATCCATGTATATGGTATGTAGGATGGGTCCACTTAGTCAATATTGAGGAGAGTCCCATGGACAAAGATAGGGATTAAATTATGGAAATAATCACTCTATCACCACATGGTTTTGTTTGTTCCACTATCATCTTCAACATTTGGATTGCCAAACTTTTCAAGGTTTTGAATTCTTAAATTTTCTCCTCAAGATCTAGTTTAAAATTTGTCCATAATGACATCAATTAGTTGTAACAACTTACATGCCTCATGGATATCTCATATTTCTTATGATAATTATTAGGTATACATTACATTCTAATAGATGCCTATGATGGTGAACATCCTAGGTATCAATTAAACATTCATTTTATTAAGATTAGGAGTTAGAACTAGTATTTTCGTTGGGGAAATGAGTGTGTTTTTATAACTTTCTCATAATTCATTTGTAATGGTGATCAAATTATATAATTCTTTGTTAAAAAACTATTTAACAAGTCTTTCAAATTTTTCTTGGTCTTTACATATTTCTCCTTAACCAATTCCTTAATCTTCTCACTTGATTTTGCAATAATTGTACATATCTAAGTTGCTAAAACTAGGGGAGGAAGTAAGGTAGTTCTTTTCATGCTTCTCAACTATTTAATAATCATATTTACAAGTTATTCCTCATCAGTTAATTTATACTTGTGTATTTCCAACTCAACCTAGTTCCTCTCATTCTCTTACTATAATATTCTAGAGGTAGGTTCAACAAATTGTGTTGTATGCACAACTAAGGATGAAACCATATGATAAAATACTTTCCCTTCTCTATTTACAATAAATTTATTTTCAAATCATGGGGAAAATTATAGTCAAATTTGTTTTATTTTTAATGAAGGCAATTTCCAAGATAGCTAGAACTTCATTTCATGGATCAAATATTGTTCCCTCCAAGAAATTACTTCCTCCTTTAGGCTATCAAATAATTCATCAAATTTTATTCTCTAAATGGTGTCCAACACCATTTCATCAAAGATGTCCACCTTGGGAATAGGAAAAAACCACTCTTCTTTACCATCATTCTTCATTGTACAAGGGTGATATAAAGATGTCCACCTTGGGAATAGGAAAAAACCACTCTTCTTTACCATCATTCTTCATTGTACAAGGGTGATATCATATATTTGGGGATATTAGATATGGGGGAAAGAGTATATTTTTTGTTGAGTCTTGGACAATCTCCTTTGGAAATAAATTTTGAGTTTTCTTCTCCTCCAAAAGTCTCTTATCCTTGATCTTTAGCTCGACAATACAAAATTTTGGAATTCACTAGTCTTAACAAAAGAGGCATTAACCAAAAAATCAATGCATGTGTTTTCTATCCCACATCCTTTATGTCTACTACTTGGAACAATTCTTGTATTGATTTTTTTTCCATCATTTTTATGCATGTGTGGAGGAGACTCTATTGAGGATTTTATTATGACTAGGGGGTTCTATCCAAGGGGGTTTGATCTAAGGGGCTTTAATCTAACCATATTAAAACCTTTAGATGAAACCCTTCAAATATTAAATCATTGAATTTTCTAAAAATTATTTGATTTCAAGAAAAAATTAGGATGTCTAATAATTGGGACACACTATTGTGGTAGCTCCTAGTTTTAGTTTTCATTTTATCATTTTTCTTATTACCTTTTGACCTTTTAATTATGTCTTGCTTTTGGTTCTTTAAATTCTCATTTCACCTTCTATATCTTGGTTCATCCTTTCCACTAGTTGTGGGGACATTTCCTTTCCTTCTTAAACAACATGATTACATCCTTCTTGCTCATTGTTATCCTTCTTGCTTATTGTTATACACAAACATGCCTTATTATTATATTACCTCATGCCTAGTACATTGTTTTTTGATTTTCCCTTATTCATCATACTTCTATGATTATTGTGCATCATTATGCTTATTTTAATGATGATTGCTTATAATTTCCATGTTTTTCTACTTATTGCTCCATGATTTATGCTTATGATATTTACTATACTTTGATTGGATGCTTATGATATCTTTCTTATGTCTACTTATATGCTTCCATGATTTGTGCTTATAATCTTTATTATGCTTTGATTACATGATTATTATGCTTATATTATATTTTGTATGCACCTTACCATGTAATTATCTCATGCCTTGATTGCTCCTATGTGGATATTCTCATTGCTTACATCTTAGGTTTTAATATTATAATTTCATTGACATATTATCCTATTACATTAGTGGTACCATTCCTTCCAAATGCTATAATACATGCCTTCATTATCTTATCATGCTAATAGAGTTATCCTATTATAATAGGGGCATATTGATTTTCCTATTCTCCACTATGTTATCATTTCCAATCCTTTTATATTAGTAGCATTATAGTACCACCCCTCTCCCCGCCCACCCTTTCCCACTCCATATCATTTTATAATCACATGCTTGATTATGCTTTTAGATCTATCTTAAATCACAGTAGGGTCCTTGCCTACCCCACTATGCACTTGAATTCCTTATCATGTACCAAGACATTGAGCACACCATGTCAGATTCCAAATGCCACTTGCATTGTGCCTTTAGGGCTATTTTCACCTTACAATTTTCTCATACTAGGTTCAACCTTACACTTTGGTGATTATTTCTAACTTATGTGCTTTACATGATTATTATTCAATATTTGCATGCTTGTTTGTCAAACAATGTTGTCCATCACACTTGTTAAATTACTTTTCATGATTTATATTCTTACATTTACTTTCCATGTACTATTTTTTTCTTTTCTTTAATTCCTTGCACTCATTTTATGTAACTAATTGGAGGGGCATTCATCATCACTACCACTCCTATGTTGAGATGTTAGGTTGTGACTTATGTTATAAAAAAAATCATCACCAGGACTAAATGGATCGTGCCCACATGACATGGAAATGCTTGATATGCATTACCATCCCACTGCCATTGTATTAGGCTAAATATTAACTAATAATTTACATTTATAATTTTTTTTTTAACCCTACTCTTTCTATTGCTATTTATTCATTTTCATAAATAATTAAAATCAACTTGTATTTTATGCATATTTCACTTGTTAGATAAAATTTACTCATTGCACATTTTTCATTGTTTTGTAGGTTCCTATGGAGCTTGCATTCCAAGGGGAGGACAACCACATGAAGAGATCAAATGGATCCATGATTTAACATTGACTACAGGGTGAAACCACAATAGTGGTTTACAATTGAGAAGGGGAAGGAAAATCAATTTTTTTTAAATTCCAATAAGAAGGTTGGTTCGGTCAAACATACATGTTCGACCGAACCCATAAAGTGGTTTAGTCAAACCATATGGTTCAACCGAACCTATAGTTTGGCCGAACAACTTTAAAGTCGATGGGAAATCAATATTTTAAAGGGGTTTGGTCGAACCCCTATTCGACCAAACCCATTTGAATCAGGGCATTTTTAAATCGAACCCTATCACTGTCAAACAAAAAAAATGAAAAACTATCAGACCTAGAACTCATGCGCGGCAAACAGCGAACATGATTGACAAGGAACAATGAAAACTTGCAACGGGGCCACCATTTCAACTTGAAATATCAACTTGGATGTCCATTAGCACGTTGGCATTCTTTCATAGTGATTTAAAATTCCATTTGTTTATAAATTTGTAAACTCCAATGGATTCCATGAGACCAAATTTTTCTTGTGAAATGAAAAAAATTTGAATGAGATGAAAATTCCAAACAAAATTTTCATTTAAAACTTGAAGGCACATTATAAGAACAAAATTTATTGTTTATAATGAATATATCTTGTTTTAAGATCTCATTTTGGCTTATAGTTGTGAATTGCATTTGCTTGAAATTTTCTAAAACCTTTTAAAAGCAATAACCATTATTTAAAATTTGGATTTACAGCTACCAATTGCATTTGCTTGAAAGTTTCTAAAGCCTTTTAAACAAACCCAGTTTTCAACCAAATTTGGATTTACAGCTGCCAATTGCATTTGCTTGAAAGTTTCTAAAGCCTTCTAAACAAACTCATTTTGTAAAATTGGGCTTTATAGTTTCCAATTGCATTTTCTTGAAAGTTTTTAATATTCATTTGGCTTTACAGCTGCCAATTGCATTTGCTTGAAATTTTCTAATATTTTTCCCCAATTGCAATGCATATATGCATGATATTATAAAAAAATTGGGACCACTTCAATGCTTCTTTTTCATAAGAACACATACCTCAATTGGGGCCTCAACCTTTGTAAAAAACTACCTTCTATTACTAATTCATTATATCCTTTCTTATATACTAGCATTAACCTAACAATCAGATCTTCCTACTAATATTTTTGTTCATCTTTAAACCAAGTTTACTCAAACCTCTAATTATAATTTAAAACTATTAGAATTATGAAGAAAATAGTCAACATCTATAGCCTCAAGATTCCCCCAAAATGTATAATCAAAATTTAATTTTGTTCCATCTTGAGGATATTTCCAACCTACAAGTATATCTATATTTTAGTTCTCTCTATATCCATTAATAGATTGTGTTAAAGGAATTGCTTAAATTATCAACATGGAGATATTATTTGTGAATATTATTATAGACTTATTTTTCTTGTAAACTTGAATTCAAAATTATACTTGAATGGAACCTTAGAAAAATTAATAGGCTAGATTTATTGCTTCTATATTATTGGTTGCATAACACTATCTTAATTATTCTTCGGATAATTTTTTATCTAAGTGATTGAAATGTTCAAATTGATTTTCAAATTGGTCACTTGATGAGTCTACTTCTAGAGAACAATTTATGTTTATATGCATGCCTATTTTGTATACATTTAAGTAAAATTAGGCATAGTAAAAAATTCTACTAAGTTGAGCAAATATTATTTAATGAGTGAATAATATTTGTAAGAGGAAAAAATGAAAAAGAAAATAGGTTTGTATTCTTTTCAAAGAGAAAAGATCAATAAAAGTAACATAACTTACAACTTTAAAGAAGAAAACAAATAATATGTAGAAAAACATTGCAAAGTTATATTATGATAAATAATATTCAAGTAAAGAAATTACAATGTGCTTGAAGAATGAATATAAGTTAAGAATAAAGTAAATCAGAAAAAAAAATTCAAATAGGAAATTTTTATTGTAGTCAATAGAAATATAAAAATTGTATGAAGAATTGTTGTAGTATATATAATGAAATATTATAACATAAGTTAGAAATAGAATGTTAGATATAACTAGAGTATATAATGTTGTAGTGGCCAAGAATAATAATGTAGAATAAATGTAGCATGCAACAAAGAGAAACTGAGTGTTGTAGTGTAGGAAAATAAAAATAAATAGTAATTTTATTTCATGCAAGAGTAGAATGAATAATGCTCCAATGTAAAGAATATATAGAATATAAGTGTCGAAAAAATACTATTATATTGCATTTGTAGAATTTTAAGGATTAAATGGCGCGTATGAGGGATATATTACACTTTTGCATATAAAAGTACATAATTCCTTTCAAATTTGAATAAAAAATAGAGATTGGTGTTAAAATAGTGAAGAATAGAATGTAATGGGGTGAGATAAAGTTTTGGAAAAAATGTGTTAGAAAAATTGGACAAATAATGAGAAAAAAAAGAATTTTGTAGATATTTTTTCAATCCTTTCAAATTAGTTATAAAAAAGGAAATTTTTGAGATGTTAAGAATAAAATCCAACATATTATGAAAATAGAGAAAGCTATTATAAGACATTGTATGATTAGAATGAAAATTCTTTCTTTTGTTTCTTGTAATGGTATCAAGAATGGACTATTGTAAGTATTTTATAAAATAGTAGCAAGAGGAACATGCATTTCAAAAATATAGTTGTATGATTAGAATGAAGATTCTTTATTTTGCTCCTTGTAAAGATGTCAAGAATGGACTATTGCAAGTATTTTATAAAATAGGAAGATTTATCATTTTAAAATGGTAGTGAGAGAACATGCATTTTGAAAATACAATAATTTGTATTAAAAAGTAGTTTAAATAAAAAAAAAATGATAAGAGGATAATTGTATTTGAGTTTTGATAAAATATTTAATTAATTAAAGATAAATTTAATTAAAAATAATTTAAAATGTCTTAGTTAGTTAGAATTTTTTATTCAAGTAAGAAGAATGATTTAAAAAAAAAAATTGTTAGGATATTTTTAGAGTCATGAAGATGTTTATATAATTGTGTATTTAATGTTTGAAACAATACATAAATAATAAAATGTTAGAAGACGAAAAATACATAAAAATATGAAATTTAACATAATTAAGTAAGAAAATATGAGATTGCCACTTAGATCTAGGAGAAGGTTAGGAAAGAGGGTTAAATGGGCCCTAAAATTATGCTATGGATATAGATGCTAAAACGTGAGCATGAAATATAAATTAATATTGTAGTGTATGCAATTCTTGACATCATATTTTCTTTCACTTTAACGGGCTAATGTCACTATATGATAAAACATAATTAAAGTATAAAAAATAAATGCTAAAAGAAAAACATGAAAATAATCAAACATTTTGGATACATAGAATGATATACAATGTGTTAAATGATCAAGGAGTTGATTCCCTTTCAAACTAAGATATGCAAAACAAGCATGTCAAAAAACACAAAAATCTACAATATATATATGTTAGAATAATACAACCAATAATACAAAGTATGCCAACAAATCATATATAATGGACAACATAAACATTAAACATATAAAAGGATAAATGTCAAAATTACAAGGGTTGTGAGAGTATATGCCCCATTAAATAATTGAATAAAAGAAATATAAGTAGTTATTTTTAAGGTAACTAGAGGGGAATATAAAAATAAAAGTAGTTCATCACTAATTTTTCAATAATACAATAGATCATTATCTAATGTAATCATGAAAGTTTTACTTCCATATAAAAATCTTTACATATAGGTGGAATTAGATGGAACAATCCCTATTGCATGAATCAAAGGTTTTCCGTGAAGGAGTTTATAATAAGAAATTTATTCCCTATCATAACATGGAATAACAAGTGAAGCGAAATAGGGCTTGATTCTAGATAAGAAAATAATAGTTCCCAAAGGATCTCATCGAATAATAACAAAAACTTTAATAGAAAATTCAGGAAGAGTAAGATTAGAAGTATAAAAAAAAAAATATTTTAGGAATTAACGACTACAAATATTAAGATTAAAAAACCATTTTCAATCAATGTATACTTAATGCTCATATAGGTTTAGTGCCAAAAATGATTAGAAGATAAGTAATCTTCTATTAAACCACATTGAAGTGAAGTTTAGATGGAAGAAATGTAATCTCCATAATGTCAGTATATAATACACCCAATTTGGGCAATTATTTCAATAGACTTTGTAAAAGAGGGAATATGGATCTTTTGTATAGAATTATGAAGAAACTCATGATATTAAGGTGAAGTTTAAATAATATCCCAAAGAGAAATATTATACTAAATTTCTTTTATACTATTATACTCTTTAGTGTTCTTAAAGGAATACAAGAAGTCAACATGAAATACTGGGATTAGATAAAGGAAGAGAAACAATCTTAGTGTTGGTTTGTTAGTTTCACCAAGTGTTATAGGTATTCATTACTACATAAAATTTAAAAATAAGAGTTTCAAGTATAATCATCAACAAAATAAAGGTTGAAATAAGATGGGTCAACAAGGGATAATTCCTAGGTTCGTTAGGAATTCCTACCTATCATGAAAACTAAAGAAGACGGTGGGATGAAGTAAAATACCCACACAAAGATTTCGAACATCAAGGATTGATCATTGTGCATCATTATATACAAAGCTCTAGTCCATTATATCTAGTTGTGGAATTTGTATAGGCAACTTTTAAATTTTTAAAAATGTAAGAGTTGATTTATTTTACTATAATATCCAAGAAATTTATAAAAATAAGAGTAATAAAATAATTATTAAATATTATCTAAATGAGTAAATATAACCATATTTTCATATGGAGGATTTTATATTATCTATAAGATTTGAGATAATAGAAAAAATATGTACAAAGATTAAATCAACTCATTTTCTCCTATTCTTTCATTCTTTCTTTCTTTGTGTACTAGGGTTAAATCTTCATCTAGGTTTGTTGTGTACTTATAAGAAACCTTTGTTCCTTAGTATCATGTTCTTGTACATTGTATGGTAACTTTCATGATAAATATTATGTGCATGTGTCCCTTTGTCCTATCAAATTTTCTTTATGGATATGAGGAAGTTTATTTCTAATTTTTTGGTTTCCTCCTTATCAAAATATTGCTTCAATAATTTAGAAATCATATTTACAAGCTTATATCATCTCTCTCATTTTCTTCTCTTATTTGTACCTTCAATAATGACTAAATTGATTTTACATGACCACCAATGTTAAGTAATGATGCTTTCCCTTTATTACTAGTTGTAGGAAATAAATCTTAGATGCAACCTTTATCAATATTTTTTAAGTCTTTAATGGCACATTTTGTACTAGAGTGCACACTTGTAAATTTAAAATTAAATAGAACTGTTTTAGATTATGTTTTGTGTGCAATCTAGTAATTTGAATGTTTTGATTATTAAAAACTAGATAGATGTTGAATGTTTTTTTGTTAATGGTATGAAAATATTATTAATGAGTAGATGAAT
Organism: Sequoia sempervirens; assembly: GCA_007258455.2. NCBI lineage: Eukaryota > Viridiplantae > Streptophyta > Pinopsida > Cupressales > Cupressaceae > Sequoia > Sequoia sempervirens. The sequence continues at coordinate 277,524,921 of VDFB02047230.1, forward strand.
TATTACAACTTTTTTATATTTCTATTCCCTATATCTACATATATTATTTACCAAAGTTTCATTGCTCCTTTAGGTGTAGATACATATATATAACATGGAAAATGCAGATGTTCCACCTGAGCCAAAAGATTTGTTTGCAAATACCACTAATGAGATTAACAAATTGAGAGACTCATTAGCATAGGGTGCTAACCCAGGGGTATATACTGAACCATGCATGCCAATATTACATAGTCTAGAAAAAATAAGAGATGAACTTGAGAGGACTAGTGCATATTCCCCAGATAGAGTAGCTGCTATTCTTTCCCACATGTGGGAAGAAGTACATGGTGGCGTTCCCCTTAAACAAATATAGGATAACTTGTGACCAAATAAATGATAAAAAACACTTGTTTTCCATTCTATCAAAATGGTCATAAGGTTAGGGGATACTAGGTCACTAGATGTGTCGATCGTGCAATGGCCTCATCGATCTACCCACAATTTCTCACAGCACATGGTCAATAACCAAACAATGACCAGATTCCATTGTATTTTGTTCAGTAGTTGTATGTTGAGGTCCATTTGGGCCTCAAAGTCAACTACCTGGACATTCCACCATATGCTAGTCAGGGGTGTGGTAGGATTTCCAATAGGCCCACCTATCATCGAGCAGATAGACCAGCCCCAGTGTTTAGGGTATTGGTTGGCGAGAGGTCTCCTGCTCTCACCCCAACTCTAGCCCCCATAGTAGATGAGGTTGTCGTTGCTTCCCAAAAGGAAGTAGTTGACACTATAGGTGACATTGCAGCTCCCATGACTAGGATATCTACTAATCCTATAGGTCAATATTTGATTTCTAAAGGTTCTCGATTCATGCCATTTTCAACATAGTGGACCACCATGGATGCTTACACAGTGGAAAACATCCCTACTCCCACACTACTTGACGCACTTACAAGAGATATGGCACACATGACTCTACATTGTTTAGCTGGGGACCTCTTGAAGGCATATGCCTTCACTGCATCAGACTATGGGATCGATATAGAGCATGTTAGAGATTGTTTGGGATGCAGAGGTTGTACACTTCCAGGATCCCATCACTCTCAACCCAACACTAGTGTATGCCGGGATCTACCTAAAAATCATTCAGTAACTGCACAGACTATGGGTTTTACTGAGATGTTGATTGGTTTTGGTTAGTCATCGTCGATTCCATCTCACTTGCATAGACCTCTTTACTCATCATTTATGGCACAACATGGGATAAATCAAATGGATGCAGAAGTTGGTTCATCACTTGATCGTATAGTTGATATGGTGGAGGCGATCATTTCAGAGGACTTAGGTCATCTGATATCAGATGATGTGCATGTATGTGTGCATGTGCATGTTTCAATTCCTTTTTAATTATTTTTAAATTTTAGTTTTAACTAGATATTCATGTACTGATATATATGTATATATATTGTAGGTGGACATACCTCATGTCACAGCTCCTAGCCTTGTTCCTCCAGATCATGTACATCGACGTGACTCTTTGGATGAATCTGTTGCCAGTGGACATGTGAATTTTAAATTTTTATATATACACGTGTATATGTACATGCATATGTATGCACATAGATCTAGATAGATATTTAAAAATATACAAATACATTCTTAAAAATAACTTTCATAAAATTTATTTAATATAAATTATATGTATTTAACACATTTTGTACACATTTTTATTTGCAGGGCTCAACACATCCATCAAAGTAGGACTGTTTTTATTCAGATGGTCATTCGACTAGGAGTCGACATTCATATTAGGCCTTTCACTAGATCTATGATCTTTACTATATGTATTTGCTTAAATATGACGATCTTTAGTATTTGACATTTGATGATCTTTGCTTATATACATACATTTGGGTCTTTTCTTATATACATATATTTGGCTATTTGCTTATATGATGATCTTTAGTATTTGACATTTGATGGTATTTGCTTATATACATACATTTGGCTATTTTCTTATATACATACATTTGGCTCTTTGCTTATAACACGTTACATGCTTATACATTGAATCTATTTACATGTATGTATGTGTTTGCTTATGTTTACATGTTTATATGATATATGTATACATTTGCTTATATTCAATATGCATACATTTGCTTATTTGATGATCTCTTAGAACTTACATTTCCTTATATAATATACATTTTATCTCTAGTAGAATTTTAGGAAATGAACATGCCACTTTATAATTAAGTTCATTCATGTTGACCACAATAAATAATTTGCATGCACACCCATTGAATTTTATAGTAAGAAATCAAAAATTATAAAATAAATGACTCTCAAGCTCAAGTAAACTAATGATATATTTTATAAACGAGTTATAAAATATAATTATAAAGAAGAGGTAGGAACATTCCTTTTATAATTATATACCATCCTTCAAACACTTTCCCTCTAAGTTATAAATTTTTTATGTTAAATTATTTCATAAATAATCTCTTAATCTACACCATTATTAAATTATACAAAAAATTTATTCTTTGAAACATTAAGAAAATTCAATTCAAATTATTCCTCTATTGTCTTTTTGACAAGTAACAAAATTCTAAAATTACTCTAAGATATATGTTGCATATCTATACATTAAAAAACAACAAACTCCACAATGAAATAACTTGTTTGATTACCACTTGATTCATTTAATGATCTAGGATGTAGTTATTCTATACACTAGAATAATATTTTTCCCATATGCATATAGATACAAGCTGATTTTTCATTATTTCATATCAAATTGCAAGATTAATTCACATTTATATCACTTGGAGCTCGCAGATTTTGGAGAAAAGGTTTTTGCACATTTATCAAGGAGACAAGTCTTGGAGAAGACAACTTTTCATTTTTATTAATCAAGGAAAAATTTGGAGGAGAATTTAACTAAGTTGCTAGAGGATTTTTTTTGAGACATATTTAACTTGAAGAAGAAAATGGGACAACAAAGAAAAAGAAAAAATGTGTCTTAACGAAAATTGTCAAAAGAAGAAGAACAAAAGAGGCATGAACAAAACTTGGAAAATTATCATAGAAAGAAACAAGGCACATGCTTGTTTCTTCTCTCTCTCTCTCTCTCAAGTGTGTTTTTAGGACTTTTATTAACACCTCAATTTTTTTTGCTTATAAATATGCATGCCTTTTATGAAAACCATGTTAGATTTAACTTGGAAACTTTAATACTAAAAAATAGTCATCTTGCATAGACATTACCTAAATTGCTTATCATCTATTTCCAATTGCTTTTGTTCCATGGAATTCTTAAGTTTAAGAATATTTTATTTTATTTGTTTCAACTCCACTTAAATAACTCATAGTCTCACTTTCTTTGCTTGCACATGTAAATTCAAACAACCAGGAAATTCTCAAGCGGAAGTCGAGCCAAATCTAGATATTAGATCAAACAAATCCGTTGAAGAACACATGGACCTTGAAGTTAGGGAGGAGACCCAAGTTCAAACAATGCTTGTTGGAGAGGGGTCGGGATCACTTCCTTCTACTGGTATGGATGAGCATATAAAACTAGTTGTTCAAAACTTCTATCACTTATAGCATCATGTCTTATCACTTTGTTTGGTTGCATACATAAACTTCACTTATATAGGATCATCTCTCACTTTTCTTTGCAAAATATTTTATGACGTGTAGAAAGGGCACAACAAGCAAGAAGTTCTCATGTCAAAGTCAAGCCAAATCTAGATATTGGATCAAATGAATCCGCTAAAGAACACATGGACCTTGAAGATAGGGAGGAGGCCCAAGTTCAAACAATGCATGTTGGAGAGGGGTCAGGATCACTTCCTTCTACTGCTATGCATGAGCATATAAAACTAGCTAATGAAACAAATTTCTTATAGAAATTTACATCATTTACTTGAAATGGATATGGAGAAGCTGAAATGCTATGCCAACCAACCTTATAATAAGAGAAAGAGGTCAATGACTAAATATGTAAATGGAATAATCAATCATCATTTCAATCATCTTGATACACTTGAAAAAACCCAATTGTTATCATGTTTACTTCTTCATAGTGAGCTAAAAGACTCATTACAATTGTTGGGTGTACATTTGAAATCTTGATACTTTGGAAAAAGGGTATCGGAATATGCAAATAGTTCTAGCAAACAGCTATAGTGGGACTCATTCACCACTCTTGGCGAATCAATCCCGTTTCGCTTTTTCAAAAATTGAAAGTTCTAATATGCACTTCAACACCCGCTCTTTCCTTCCAACCTGAGTTTTGGATCCAAATTTGCGAAAAACACCTACAAAACAAGATATAACTCAATTTGCTAATGTGGGGTTTGGGGGTGCTTTCCATATTCTTTTAGAGTTAATGTTGCTAGCACCATGCAAGGGAAGATGATGCTATTTAAATAATAGGGGTATAATTAGACATGGATGTAAAGAAGTCTTGGGAGTTCAACACTAGACTTTACAAGGGGATGCAACTATGTATTGTGAAGGACTTAGGAAATGAGCAGTCCATGGTGTATGACTAACATTGAATGCAACTCAATATACAAGGTCGACAATACACTATTTTTAATTTAAATTGAATATAGAGTAAAAAATACATGTATTTGTAATGCAATAATTTATGTACTTCTCATGTAATAAGTATAAAATTACATTTTGATATTGGGAACCAAATGCATTGTATTTTTTATTTAATGGTATAAGTTATGAGAAATGAATTTATGTAATTTGCATACAAACATTCAACTTCTTGAAGAGAAAACATTTAAAACTTACATAGTGTAGCATTATGAAAATGGTTTTACAAAATGTTTAATTGAGTAAAGAGGGAAACATAGGAAAAAATTTG
>VDFB02047230.1:277529896-277552213 GCA_007258455.2 Sequoia sempervirens
CCCAATCTTTGAAATGGCCCTTATTAGCCGCATTTGGTCTTGATCAATTGCTTCTTCTTCCTCTTCTACATTTGAACCTTCTTCCTCTCCTTCATCCTCACTTTCCTCCCTCAGGTTTAACCCTCTTCTCAACTGCTCTTATAATGCATCAATCTGTCTTTGGAGGGCTACTAGTGCATCTCTTACACTAGTATTTCTTCCACCTCGACCACCTCTGGCACCACCACGCCTACCAGGAATCACTTTTGGAGGCATCTTTCTTGACCTCGACCCACAACCACGGTCCTGGTGTGAACTGCCTCACGATCAACGATCTATCCACACGCTCAAGAAAACCCGCTCTAATACCACTTGATGAGGGCGCAGCCTGAGACTTAGAAAATAACCCACAAACAAGAGAATAATTTTATTATTCAGAAAACGGAGCTTCTTACATGCATAGGATCTCAAATCCCCAAGTTCTACAACACATGCAAGTTACAGAAAGCTACAGAATCACCCTTTCGCAATATGCGAGCTTGTCCCCAAAAAGTTACCCAAAAATTAGAAACCCGCCCATAAATAGAGCTACCCTTTAGTTTGGAGCCAGAACAACATTCAAATTTGAGTTTAGGTGGTTTGGCGTTGAAAAATTACAACTTGAAGTTCAAATTTCAAAAGAACATTTGCGATTGTATCTTCTAGAAAGTGCGCCAACTTCCCGGGGCCATAACTTTTGATCCGGGACTCCGATTCGCGAACCGTTTGAACCGTTGGAAAGGTCTCGAATTCAATAACGTGCTTAAAATCCGCTACGCCAATTTTGGAAAGTTTCAAGGCCATTCTGGGAACTCTAAGTGCCTCAAATCTAACTCAGAAGATTTTCAGGTGCAAATCTGGGAGACTAAAACTGCAATATCTTTCAACCGAGGAATAGAAAATAAAAACCGTAATTGAGAGTTTCATTAAGATGAAAAGGGTATCCAAAAATGTAAAAACATCTAAAAACCGAGAAACTTAAAATTTAACTATTTTTGGGTGATGCAAGATTGCCCTTACACCACTAGATGCTCCTGCATCAGAAGTATACCTATGTAGGTTGAGATTTGAGAAAATCTAATATGCAAATGGAAATATATACCAATATTTTATTAATGCTAATTTATATTTTATTAATACCACTTATACTATACTGATAGGTAGATGGTTTATTATTGAAGGGGAAGGTCGTTATCTTATGATATTCAAGTGTCAAAATTGGTTGCAAGCTTAAGTAGAAAGATTATAACCACAAAGCATGGACACATAAGTAGACATAAGACAGATATCATAAGAACACAATTAAAGTACATAATAAATATTATAAAGACAAAGCATGGAAGTATATAAATTGAAAAATATGGAAATTATAAGCAATCATCGTCAAAAGGACACATAATGATGCATAATAATCAAAGAAGTATGAAGTAACAATGGAGAATGAAAAAAATAATGTGCTAGGTATGAGGAAACATAATAATAAGGCCATTCTAGTTTATAATTGTGTGAGTAAAATATGCATAATGAATGACAAACACACCTAATAAGACATTATATCAATAGATATAAACAACAATTAAACTACTAAAAGCCATAAATCTATTGAAAGTGTCTTATTGTTCCCTATCTCTAAAGATTTATTAAATCACGGTGGCTCTCATATTGTGTAAGCACTGTGACTATTAAAATGACAATCTAGAGAATGAGATATTGTAAATGCAGGAATCTAATCCTATGTAATGATTGCTAAATGATATGATGATGATATTGTAGCTGAAATTGACATGAAAATGATAAAACAAACTACTATAAACTAAGATGCAACTAAATGAAAATCCATGAATATGATTGCTATATGATTGCTAATTACTATTTTCTATTTTCTCAATGCTCAAATGTTTAATTTCTCTAATGCTATTTCTGCAAAATAAGGTTGCACAAAGTTGGGCTCCATTTCTTGTAGAAAGAAGTTGTATTTATAGATTCTCGGCAACATATTTGTGATGTGGCAGCTGCAAGTGTATATTTGATTTGAAAGTTTCAATGGTGAAAGATGAAGAATCATGAGAAGATTAAAGATTGTTCCTCCCAACAAAAAAATTCAGCCAAATGATATGAATCATCAATGGAAGAAGATGAAGAAGTTTTCCTATAATTTATCTCAAATTTGTCTCCAAATTTGTCTGTGAAGGATCAGTTGAATTAATTGGATATGAAATATCTAATTTTGTTGGTGGATATGGTGAGTGAAAAGAGGAAATAGCTATAGAAATATGCTTTTATTTGAATATTTCCCAGATTTATTCAAATTAGCAAAATAGGATATTTAATTTAATAAAACAAACTATAGAAATATGTTTATTAAATAAACATAGAAGAAATGTTGTAATTAAATAAAACAAAGTATGGAACTTTTTTATTTAATTAAAATAGAATGATGTGATTAAGATAAAATAAATATATAATTATAGAAGAATTTGATAATAATAATTAAATGAAACAAATTATGTGATTTGTTTATTTAATTAAGATGAAATAATATGATAAAGATAGAAGAATTAAATGTGAACTATATAAATAAATATTTCTATTTATTTATAAGTAGATTAATTAAAGAAGTCAATTAATCAAATGAATTGTATTTAATTAATTAGATTATCTAGACCATTTTTAGGTGTATACATTTTGCGCCTTTTTGAAGTGATGTGTTTATGCATTGCTTCAAAGAAAATTTTGCTGCTGCTATTAGTACTGATGAAAAAATTTCAATATGCCCCAGACATTGATTTTCAAGTGATGATGGATATATGCCCCCTTAGGAGATAAATTGATGATTTTTTATTTTTTTTGGATTTTTTTGGAATTTTTCAAATTTTTATGATTTTTATGTTGATTTGATAAATATTTTCTATTTCAAAGATGCCAAATTGATTTATCTCCTAAAAAAATAATGTTTATTCCGCCAGATGTGAAATTGATGAATTAAGCTCCCTAGAAAATAAAATAAATAAATCCCACCAAAATCCTTCTTAATCACTCTTTTAAAAGCTAAAAAGGTGGATTTAGAATTCATTTGTGCATTGTGAGTTTGAAAATTTGGAGTGAGAGTGATTTTGAGAAAAAATGTTATTCTATACCACACTCATCATTTCGAGCGCGTGCGACGACACAACCACCCGGTCGTGTACGGACCTCCGATATGTACCCTAGAAACCTCCTCGTAATTTGTGCATTTCAATTTTTGCACATTTTTTCCCATTTTAATTCATTTTTTTCCTTTTAGCAAATTCACACATTGATGTAGCGCATAGGATATTTGTTTTAGCACATAGACCAAATTAGTGTATAGAATAGGACTTTAGCGCATCAACATCATAGATTAGTGCATTGAATTTTTTAGCGCATAGATAGAGGGCTTTGGTGCATTGACATGATGATGTGGCACATTGAACTTTCTAGCGTGTCGATTGAGAGGTTTAGCACATAGATAAAGAGGTTTAGTGCATTCGTTGAATCGATGCATTGAAATTTTGTTATAGTGCTTTGATGAAATTCTATGGTGCATTTTCGATTTCAGCGCATTGAAAGACTGTAATAATGCATAGATAAATTTTTCCAGCGCATTGAACTTTTTCAGCGCATAGAAATTCTATTTTGGTGCATCCAAGTCAGAAATGATCTAGAATTTGTCAATTAACTCCTTGTTTTTGATGTTTTTCAATTATGTTAGCCTCTGAGTTGATGTTGATTGATGATCCTGATAGGTTAGATGTTTATTGATCTCATGATTGGTGAGATGCAATAATTGTTTGATGATAAGTGACCTCATGATAGGTGAGGATCAATGATAAACTGATTGATTAACCTCATGATAGGTGAGGTTCATTGATAGATTGACTGATAAACCTCATGATAGGCGAGGTTGAATGATAGATTGATAATTGACCTCATGATAGGTGAGGTTGAATGATAGTTGCTCATGAGATTTGATCAAAGTCTCACTAGAGCTGATTAAATTTGATAGGCTGATTGATGTTTAATTAATTGACAAAGATTACTGACTTTCAATACTTTGTGATGATAGGAGCCTTTGACGAATTTACAGATCTGAGAGCGGTTTCCTAGGACATTTGATTTGATACTGCAACTAGTGTAGTCTGAGACAACAATTATCACATGATTTGGTTTTTCCTCCCTTCTAGATATGACCCAGATTAGGATTAATCGGGGACTATTGACAACCTTAGCAAAGAGATGGCATAGTGAGCACAATACCTTCCACCTTCCTACTAGCAAGATGATTGTGACTCCAGAGGATGTATGGTGAATCTTGTGGATAGTTGTTGTTGGGGAGCTGGTAGTTTATGATTCTTCTGAGCAGGGTGGTATTGATGCACTACGTTGAGTTTTTTAGGGTGATACGATTTGTGGATACAAGATCCCATGGCGAGAGATGGTTGATGCCTATGCTACCTTACCATCGGTACTTGTTGGTTTCATTGGAGGGTTCCTTTGTCCTAATTGTAGGTCAAAGGGACTTTTAGTTGGGTGGGGTCATATTTTCGAGAGCATGGTCATCCATGGTACTAGATATGCATGGGGTATGTGCATGCTTGCTCATTTATACCACAATTTGCATCAAGTGGTCTACCTCCAAGGGGCCCGTTAGAACTGTAAAATTTTGAAAATTTTATAGTTGTTTATATTCATGAGTTTCCAAAGAATTCCTTACCATAAGCACAAGAATCCTCTCTTCATAACATTTTTGCTCATATTCTGTCATGTGGTCCCATAGAATTCATCTAACCCTGAATATTTCAATGTATAATTCATATCGGCAAGAGATGGTGAGGGTCTCCCTGATCCATAAAGAATTTTATACTAATGTATATCTTTTTTAGTCTATCGGCAAGAGTTCGAGAATGTCATACCGATATGATTTTATCTAAAGACACATATCGGCAGGACACAGTTCATTGTCTTAGCGATAAAAAGGATCCTATCGGAAAAACAACAATCATCGGAATGATTCATATCGAACTTATATATGTCTCACCGACCGGTGCACAAGGAGAAATATCAGCCAGACTAGAGCCATCAGAATGAGGTCCTATAGCATTCATCTAGTCTTGCCAAAAAAATAGAAGGGGATTCTATCGATGATTATCGGGATGAAGTCAAGAAGTCCTGCCAACCCAAATGTCACACCAACAAGATTATGTTAGTAAAGGACTCGGCGGTATGTATTCATTATCGGCAAGACTAGTTTCATTAGAGAAAGATATGAGAGTCACGCCGAGTGTTGTTCCATTGGTAGGAGAATTGTTATGTCTTGGCGATCAGAAAACAAGCCGAAGGAAATTTCTCGACAAGACACGAAGTAATCTGTGGAGCATCTGCCCAACTCAAAATGTTATAGTGATATATATAAGACTGAAAGGATAACTGTCGGTGAGACTCAGAATATCAATGAGACTGCAGGACACTAAAGTGACATGTAGTTTGTGGTAGTCGGAGAGACTTGAAGTGTCGAGGAAACTACAGGATGTCTTGGCAAATTTTTAAATGAACATTGGTAAAATCCATAATAGAGAGGTCACCTAAGATTTGAAAATGTCTCACCGACAATATTATATGATGTGATGGTGAGAGTTTCAAAAAAGGACCTGCTACACTCGTGTTTTAGCTAAAACATTAATGGTGTGACAGAACATAGTAAGGAAAATTCAATTGGAAACATTAGTGTGGAATTGATAGTGGAGAAAGCAGAGGGACGAACGAAGAACCAGGGCATTCTTTCAGTCCTAAGGTTTTGAGTGAAATACAGTAAGTTCTTTGTACCTTAGTTCCTATAATTTTGACTTTTGTAACTTTTGAGGAATGGAATCCTCCAGCTCAGGAAAATCAAAAAAATAGAAAATATGGTGAAAGCAGTCAGCCTAAAGGGAAGAAAAAAAAAACTGAAATAAAGCATGAGGGCACTGAATGAAGACTAAATCAGGACCTGATTGACCAATTACCTGGCTCTGGACCTAAAGCTAGATGATCTACACAACTTAGGGTAGAAATAGATAAATTGGATGACAAATGTAAACTCATAGGAGATGTTTGTACTTCAATAAGAGGTTATGAGTTGTTTAGCTTTCATTACTATCAAAGAAATTGTTTTGAACCAGTATGCAACCCATGGAAGCTTAATTTGGGAAAGCTAGTGTGCCCTAATGTATTTTTCAATGCAGGATTGGTAAAATTGTTGGTTGTCAATTACAATTCAAAACTCAAAGCTATATGTGACCCATCTGGGAAACCACTAATACACATATCAGAAGATGCAATAGGTGAGGTTTTCAATTTGGAAGGGGTTTGCAATGAGAAAATCATATGTGAAGAATTAGAAAGGGAGTTTGGGAGAATGGACATAATTTATAAGGGTTGGAGGTTGCCAATTCATAGAATTAGACAAGGTGGGAAATCAGTTCCTCTACAGGATAGCGATGGACCTCCTTTCCATGTTGAACCCTATATGAAGTATACTTATTTCTCAGTAGGCCAAGTATTGGGAATGGAAGTCCCTGAATATATGTCAATTGTGCCTATGATAATTTTAGCAGATATCTAGTATCACAATTCTAGACCATTTGATTATGCCTCATACATTTTTAAGGGGATTGATTCTGGGTTGATGGCAATAAAGGGTGGGGCCTCTATCTTACATCTTAGGCATTACTCATTGTTGATGCACATAGTGTTGTATTTTGGACAGGATCAGTTAGGGTTGTGGCCTCAGGAGATGAGAATTTCCCAATTTGACAAGGAAGGCACGACATTACCTGTTCAATTATGGACGGCTGTCTAGGACAGTAGGTTTGCTAACTCTAGCTTTGTACTCTTTGAGGAGTTTTTTGTGAAGACATTGTATAAATTGTATAATCATCCATGTGATTATTCTTTATCTGAAGAGATAAAAAGGTTTCTTAGGCCTAAGGACTTCAATGGGCCAATTAGTCATAGCCGGGGGGATTGGTATTGCTTGGAGGATGCTACCATGATTAGGGTTTATGGATTTGAAGACGCCCCATTCATTTTTCCTAAAACAGTCCCGGACAGGATTTTATACTTGGAAATTGTTAGACAGATGGACTTTTCCAGTGTTATGAATTTGAGCTCCTTTGGAAAGTAGGCTTTTATGCCCAGTACATTGTGCTTCGGTGATTTTACTGTATTAGCCAAGGAAAGGTACAATTTGATCCTTGATAAGTTACTGTAATGCAATATGAAAAGAGGACCATCTAGAAAGAATTTTGACCTAGAAGGGTACATCAATTCTGCTAAAATGAGGATAAACTTTGGAGGGTATCAACATGTGCCCTATCAATTTGATGATATGATCTAGAACCTGGAAGCTAAAGAAGTAGAAGTTGTGATCGAAAAATATAATCAAGGGTTGCAAGATACAAAACTATTATCTTTTGGGGAGGAGGCATCTGAGGATAATGTGCCACAAGACCAACCAAATAGGATGTCAAGATTGAGAACTCAACATTACACTTGCCCTGCCAAGGAATTGAGTGCTGAAGAGAATGTAGATGCAGATGCAAGGCATGTGGAGTACAAATCATTTGTAGCAGATGATGAATTTGTAAACTCTCCAAAGTTTAAGGCATTCTTGTACAAACAAAAAGGAAAAGAAAAAAGAGAAAAGGTTGATAGTATCACATCAGGTAATGAAGAACAATTACTAAATGACCTGAAGGTGTGTGTGGACAGAGAGATGGCAAGTGTGACCCATGAAAAAGGAAGGAAAATGTTGGAAAGTGCCGGTGTTATGATTTTTCGAGGGTTGGATCTCAATTTTGCACTAGTTTTTGATAGTTTCTTGAAAGATAGTAATGCTACACACAAGCTCAGCCCATAAAAGGTGATAGAAGTATATACAGGGTCGAAGTACAATCCAGATGAAGGGTCATTAATGATTTGGGATTTATATCCACCTCACAGGAAATCAGTTGCCATTGATATTGAGAAAGCATTTGGGCATGCCATGAATTTAAAAATTGGATAGGTTGATCTTGTGGCAACTGCAGAAATTGGAATCAATGTAGAAAAATTAAACAAAGCTCAAATTCAGATGTTAATCAAAGAGAGGGAAATGTACAAAATGAATAATGAGAGAATGTTGAGAGAAAATGACCACCTAAAAGATTTTTTAGGTGTCACAATGAAATCAACCAAGCTGCTCACTCATGGTGAAAGTTCACAAGCAAAAGATCACTGGGAAGGATCAAGTGCTTACTCTCAAGGGAGATATGATGCACTTGTAACAATGATTAAGAAAAGACAAGCTAGTTTAGAAACTTGGTTAAATAAGCTCTGGGGAACACATTCACATAACTTTGTTGCATTGCAAGAACACGAAAGAATGAATGGCAGGATTTTGGAGAAGTTTCAAGAAATAAACCAGAGAAATGTTTCTGATAAGCAAAATTTGAGGCTGCAAATCATTATGTGAATAAACACCGAGACTTCTTTGAAGAATTTTGAGGGGATGCACAGGGATTGATAAATACCACCAGAAAAGGATTGATTGCATTCTTTGATGATAAAGGAGGATTGAAAGAAATGACTAAGTGGAAAAGTGAAAGTGAATTGATGTTTCCAGAAATTCTGGAGATAGCTACCATGGAAGATACAACATTGGATGAGGCGTACAAATAGAATGAGAAGATGGTAATAATGGAGATCATGATCCAGAACGTAGTGGGAGATGCAGATATGCATAAGCGCCAGGATTACTTGGACCACTTATCAAAGACTCATTTATGGCTTAACAGAGCTTAATTATCTTTTAATCTATTTATTTTTTTAACATATGACATTTCTGAAAGGATGCATCCTTTCAAGTATTTGATGTATAAATATTTGTTTTGGTAGAGAAATAGGATATAATATAGGATAGAAGAAAGATACAGTAGATTACAATGTTTTACAAATATGAGACTATGATGCATGTTTAAAACTATGGAGATATCAATGAAAATCATTTGATGTGGTGGCGTATTTCTAGTATCAGTTGTTTGTTGTGTTCATTGAAAGTATTATTGAAGTTGTCTGCAAGGTTGATATTTTCTAGTTATTTAAATTGATATAACAAGTTTATATTCACTTTATCGGTGCACATTTGTTGTATCTGTATGGTTGATTAATTGGTTCTTTCAAGAAAAGATTAAATCCTTTTAGTTGATCATAGTAATTAGGGAATCTCATTTGGATCATTAAGAAGAACTTGGTAATCATATTCTTGCATGTTTATACAAGTTATAAACTCAAACATATGTCGAACAATTAGAGTACTTGCCAGAAAGAAGTTACTCATTTTAGATCTTTGTTGACTCCACATACCCAATAAGGCACTAGTCTCCACATTTTCATTATTTTAGTCTCACTTATTATTCATATCTATTAACTGAACATATTAGGTTTTAGCTTTGATATTGCTATACAATCTATACCAAATCACATTTTATTTATCCACTCCAATTTTCCATTGTGGGTAAAATACTTTAAATGAAATAAGCGTAAGTCAAGCCTTCCTCGTTCATATAGGTATACCTGCCTAGGTCTAGCAACACTTGAAGAGAAGAATGTTTAACCATTTTGACCTTGTCTATTACCCTGAAACGTATCAAGAGATTGGCAACCTCTTGAGGTATTTTACCTGTGTTTTTGAGAGCTAACAGAGCCAGTTTGTCTTCAAGAGTTACATTACTTTAGGTGTGGGCGTGGGAGCATATAGTGGTCACTCGTCCAATTATAGACAGACAACGACCCGCCATGAGGCCATACGTTCATGCATGTGCAGGTCCAATTACTCAGCCTAGATTGGGAAAACTCGAGCATTGGAGGAGAGTCTTGGATGATGTAGAGATAGTTATATGGTGACTCTATCTTGATTGTCAGTACTGGCTGGAGGATGATACAAAGATGGGCCATACTTATTCCATTACATGTACCTAATTGGTAGGACACGTTTTGTCATTGAGAGATTTTTGTTGAGGGTGCTTAGACAACATGGTATAGTATAGGGCATGACCTAGGGTGTTGCACATTATGCACGACATCAGATAGATTCCACTGAGTGGGGACAATGCTTATCATATGATGCTGTAATTCAGGAGTACTAGGGTCTACATTCCTTTATTTAGGAGATTCATCCTCAGATCATCAAGGCTTCGATTATTGAGTAGTATGCACAATACCTCATTTTACATCCATTCCCATGGATCTTCGTTCCAGATGAGCCAGTGTCGATACTAGGCGAGGAGGAGATGGAAGTTCCACACGGGCGTCAACCAAGGAGAGATGAGGGAGATGATGATGAGGAGTCAGATGATGTGGAGAGCAGTGATGATGAGGAGGGAGATGGAGAGGGGGTTGGAGGAGATGAGGGTGGAGGAGGCCTGACATTTGAGGTTAGAGACTTCATGGTGCCTCGTAAGAGGTGATCACTAGTAGCTCCAACATAGTAGAATGTGCAAATTGGAGTACCCTCCTAGCAACAGTAGACCTAGATTGCCAGCCTATAGGTTCAGGTGCAGACACTACAGGATCGGCTAGCACAGGCCCAGGGGTTATTAGGCCAGACACAGACACATGCATAGGCTCATGCACATACTCTCTCATAGGTACAGGCACAATTGACATCTACACAGGCACAAATAGCCTCTCTGATAGTAGAGAGATATGCAGCTAGACATACTGTAGAGAAGGCATGGGGATTGGCTGATAGACTACAAAGATTAGCCAAGGGTACCTCCTTAGCTGATTACATGAGAGAGGTTATCTGCGTGGGTCGAGAGGTTGAGTACTATAGAGGCTGATACCATGATGCAATTCTGACAAAGCAGAGAGTTAGTTATGCTCAGTCTCAATTTGGTAGAACTCATTCTAGGACTACCAGTAGGGGTGTGACATAGCCTCTTCCGAGAGATCCTGGTATGTTTGGTGGGGGAGGTACTAGTCTAGAGATGTCGACACCATTTGGGGCTAGTAGCACATAGTTTCATGATTGGATTCTTTGATGTATTTTGAGACATGATGTATACTCTAATTTTTGATTCACAGTCATTTTCATGTTGTATCTCTTGACATTATGTTTTTTAAGATTTATATGATATGCGGTGGATTTAAAAATCTATATATGTTTTATATGGTTCTATGATGGATGTATTTAAATTTATTGTTCTATATTCTATGTAATGTTTTATATGATGATGCTATGGATGCAATTTATGATCATGATAACATGCTAGGATTTTATGATGTTTTGTTTATGATGTTAAATGCGATTATGCTTATAATGATGATGTATGGATGCATGGTGCCCGTAGTATTTACATGGACTGATAGATGTATGATAAGGTATATACATGAATGATATGATAATGTAACTATATGTATGATTTTGGATATGTTGTTTCTATGATATATGACATGATGATGCAAATGTTTTACGATGCACATTATTTTTGGTTTTTCAAATGTAAATATATGATGTAATGAATGGATAAATGAATAATCAAATATGATGATACTTCTAATGTATGATGTATGATATGATAACATTAATGAAAATTCAACTATGTAGGTGATTTGTTTGTTTTGATATTTTTCTTATGCAACTATATGTTGTGATGCACAAATGAAAAATATGATATGATAAATGCAAATATATGATCGAATGTATGAAGGATTAAATGATATAATAATGCTTTCCAATATATGCAATGCAAATGATTATGCAACTACATGATAATGATAATGTTTTTGTTAATGTCAAGTATACTCAATCCATTAATGATAAAAGATAACATCGTTTTTGAATTCTCCACCAGCCTTTGGAATAAACTACTCTGCAGATGCAAAACTAGCATAAATGCAATCTAATTTAACCATAAAAATCTACATATGCCAAATTTGTCACCTTAACAGTCCATTTATTGTGCTTTTTATCATCATTGAGCCTTTAAAATGTTGAAAGTGAGTACAAGCATCAATGGTATAATTTAGACCAATGATGACTTGAGTACTACTTTCATGATTTTTGATATTGTAGTTTAACACAAGCATCTAGGTATAATTAAACTGAGATTCCCTGAGCATTTCTTGTGTAAACAGAAAAGAATCGATCATTTTGCTATGTGAATTCAGAATGTCATCAATGATACTTTGTAGAGCACATCTCACGACAATTCACACAATAATAATGGTCAACTCATAGACAACAGACAAAGAAAATACCATTCTCCTTCATAGCTTCTCTAGTTCAATACATCATTGAGTTTCTCCAAAGAAATGATAACAAAAATCAAAGTACAACATTTGAACATTCAAGCTAAAGCGATAAAATCATGACTCAAAAGAATATCATCCATCTAAATTTGTTTTGATTGATTTGATTTTAGCCGCTTGATATGGATGGTTAATTTTTTGAAATGTTTTGATGTTTGATGTATGTTCAATGTTGAGTTTCTTTTATGATCATTGTGTTTGCTTCATTGTCATATTGTTGTTTGTCCATTTGATTAAACTCAAAGTTTATTTTCCCTAGTGAGTTCAAGATTTTTTCCCTAAGCTAGGGTGAGACATGACCACATTGCCAGGATATGTACTCAAGGTTTTCCTTTCAATGATAGGCAAACTGATGGAAAAAGTGAATGACCAATACTTGCATCTAATAGATGGAAAATCTAGTGTAAATAACAAGTAACACTTGTTTCTAGGTTTTCACTACATGTTTTTATTGCACTTTTTTAGATTTTATGAATTTTTTTTGTATTTTTCTCTTTTCTTAATTTTTTGTATTTTTATGTCACCAAGATGCTTGTTTTCCAGGTTTTCATCAAGACAACCATTTTTCCAGGGCTTTAACCATGCACTAGATGATTCAGGTGTAGAATTTTCTGACATGGAGACTATTGATAGGTTCATCGAACAAATCCCCTTTAGGTGTAGACAACTAATAGGCTCTAGATCCATAAACTGATATGACAACAAAGGGACCTAGCCAGTTAGGTTCAAACTTCCCTTTCTTTTCACTAGCCTATTGATTTCAAGGATTTTCCTTTAAGACCAAGTCACCAACCTGAAATGCTCTAGGTTTTACTTTGTGATTGTAGCTTCTAGACATCCTTTGTTGATATGCTTTCAAATGGTTCATAGCTTATTGATGACGTTCATCCAACGGTTCCAGCTCTTGAAGTCTAGACACTGTATAATCCTCATCTGAAACAATTCCCTTTAGTGACACATAGAGTGATGGTATCTCAACCTCAATAGGTAGGATGGCCTCTGATCAATATACCAAGGCATATGGTGTCTCTCCTATAGGTGTTCTGATGCTGGTTTAGTATGCCCACAAAGCAAGGTTTAGTTGAGTGTGCCAATCACATCCAACATCATTGACTATTTTCTTTAGGATTTTTAGAATATTTTTATTTGAGGCCTCTGTTTGGCCATTTCCTTGAGGATAGTATGGGGTTGAAAAATGATGTTGGATATGAAACCTCTCACATAGTTCCTAAACATCCAAATCCTTAAAAGGTCTACCATTGTCTATGAAAATGGACTGAGGAATGCCATACTGACAAATGAGGTAATTCAGTATGAAAGAATAAATTTGCTTTCCAGTGATTGTTGTCAAGGGAACAACTTATATCCACTTTGTAAAGTACTCTATGGTTGTGATTATAAATTTGTGTCCATTGGATGAAGATGGATTAATATTTCCTACTAGGTCCAGTCCCCACTAAGAAAAAGACCATGTTGAAGTGAACGGTTGCAATTCTTGTGTTGGTGCATGGATTAGGTTACCATGGATTTGACATTTTTGGCACTTCTTAACAAACTGAAAAAACTCCTCCATATTCGGCCAGTAATACCCCAAATAGAGGAGTTTCTTTGCTAGGGTTAGTCTGCTTCAATGAGTTCCACAAATACCTTCATGAACCTCATATAAGGTTGTCTCATAATTGTTATGTTCTAGACACCGAAGAAGAGTACCATCCAAACCTTGACGGTAAAGTATGTCGGGAATTAAGGTATGTCATGCGGTTTGGAGGATCAAGTTGCATTTCTGGTTTCTGGAAAGATTGGGAGGAAGGATATTGTCTTTTAGGTAGGCGTAGGTCTTTCCATAAATTGAGGATTCGACATCAACTAAATGGCATATGGTTTGAGATTCAAGATTATCATAAGCAGGATTAGACACTTGTTCCACCATAAACTCATAATGACCTCGCTTTCTGGTATCTATAAGAGAGAAGCAATTGTCGCCATAGCATCATTAGCTTTGTTTTCTGCCCTTGGAATATGTTCAAATTTGATATCCACAAAGTACTTTTTGAAATCATCCACCATTTTATTATACAACATCAATTTCTAATCTTTGGTTTGATATTCATCGTTTAGCTAATTAATGACTAGTTGTGAATCTCCATATACTTGTACTTCTTTGATCTTCCATTCAACTGCCACTTTGATGCCAATGATTAATGCCTCATATTCAACTACATTATTTGTACATGGAAAAATGAGTCTATAGGACTATGGGATGGTATGTCCTTGAGGTGTAACAAATAGAATTCCCACACCTAACCCACATTGTGTGTAGGACCCATCAAAATAAAGGATCCATTGTTGTGTTTTCATAGTAAGAATGTTTGCATCAGGAAACTCAATGCTCATTGGATGATCATCTGGTAGTGGAGCTTCATCTAACTAATCAGCTATCACCTAACCCTTGATGGCTCTTCGATCTATGTACTGGATATCAAATTCACTCAAGATCATGACCCACTTGGCTAGTCTTCCTATTAGGGAAGTCTTGTTGAGTAAATACTTTAATGGATCAATCTTGGCTATGAGTTTGACTAAATGGGTTAGCATGTAATGTTGCAACTACTGAGTAGAAAATACCACCGCCAAACAAGCTTTCTCGATGAAGGTGTAATTTATCTCATAACCATTCAAAGTCCTGCTGATATAATAGATAGCATGTTCCACTCAGCATAAACAATAGATCTAATGAATCATGCATCTAACAACTTTTTCAGTTATGCTTTTACCAACAAGGCAATATGCAGATTCATTTTCCTTAGTTTTTATTTCACAGATTTTACTCCAGATGGTAGAGATGAATGATGCATTAGAAGATCTGGGTCTAAACATAGCATATCAGAGTAATACCAAGCAAAGTTAATGTTTCTTTCCTCAAAGAACTTGGTGAATTTAGGCTTTTCTTGTTCAATCATAGATGTTGCTAGATGTAGAGTTTTTGATTTTTCTTTTGTGCCAAGATTGATAGACTATGTAGGCTCCACCAATACTGATGATGTTTCATGATAGTGTTCTAGAAGGGTGTCAAATCTCCCATCTTTTGGTGCCTCAAAGAGGTTTTCACCATCAGATGTGTTCTTTATTTTTACTTTTTTGAGATCTAATGCTGCCATTAAATGGTTTTCACCATTAGATCTATTATTCTTGTTTTCAATTTTGCAACTGGAAGATTTGACACCCTCTTGACTCAAAGTGTCATTATGAGATTTATGATCAGAACTTGTGTCAGGTTTGTCACAACAAAGGAAATTAACGATAGCATCATCATTCTCAAAGATAGGTACATTGATAGGTTCAGTTGGTTCCTAGTCAATAAGTTCAGGATGTATTAAGGATAAAAGGTCATTATATTGGATAAGTTCAATGACAATGAGGGTTCTGAGAGCCATGTTTTCAAGGTTGTCAAAAGCGATGTCAAGGTCTATGATATTACTCTCCTCCAATTCATCTATCTCACTCAATATCTGTTCATCCTCACTTGAGTCATCGATATTTTTTGATCCAAATACATGGGGTCTAGTCCCTGAGCTTTGTCCCTCCTCACGTGTGGGTGCATACTCTTTTATGAAATCAATTTGTATGTCCTTGTGTGATGCTTTAGATAAAGAATCCCACTCATACTCATTGGAATCTGTTTCAGAACTATCCCACATTTGAAGGATTCTTTCAAGAACTCTATGAGTGATTTCTTCTTTTGTTTCCTCTGTATAACCTAGTCTTGTTTTATCCTTTGAATGAAGTGTGAGAGGTTGGATGGGTTCCTCGGTGCCCTCTTTTCTTTTTCCAATAGGTCCCTGTCCTTCATACGCCATTTTCTCTAATATTTTCTTTCCCTTTCCATATTGATCTATCTTTATGGATAAGTGCACCAAGATGGTTCCCAAAAAGGGGGATTAAGTGACCACCTTTTTTTTGAAATCAGGAAATACTGACTTTGGATGTGAAATTGAGGATAGTTACACTCAAAATTGAAGTCCTCTGATTCTACTTTCTAAATTACTAATTTATTTTCAAAATGATTGAGATTAAGGGGTTCAAAAGAGGGACGTACACAAATTGGTGATGTTTTTGTTAGAAAAACATAACATAGCAACTCTTGTACGACCCTAGCATGGTGAACTTTTTTGTAGTATTTTTAAAATCACTACTGTCAAAAGTTAGCTAACAGTATGTAGTTGATGCATGGTTTTTCTGATAATTTTTTAATGAATATTTGATTTTTTACTAATTTTCTAAGTGGGTACTTCCTGAAAAGTAGAATTTTGGTCGTGCTCCCCCTACAAATTTTGGAAAGTAATTGAATTTTTTTTTTTTAAATTAAAAATTGTAGAATGGAGTCTAGTTTCTAAAAATGTAATTTATTTGAAATTTTGATGAATAGTTTATTTATAATGAAAAAAACATCAAACACTGCTTTTTGGAAAAAAAGAGACATACAAACAAAAGGATTTATGGATGAAAAGCTTAACATTGTCAGAAAGTGAAAAAATTACATCATTGGATAGCTAAGAGAGAACGTAACATTACCCATGTGTTCAATTTTGTCGATATTGAACTCGATGCAATCTTGACGGTGAGCATGAACCCGATTATGTGAGAAATTGTAAAATTTGCAAAAACACGTCTTTGGTCCTTGGGAATTCTCTCCAAGCCTTTGGATTGGTATTCCAAGGAAAATACCAATCTTAAGGCTCGGGGATTCTCAAAGAAAAATATAACGTGAGCATGTTATAATGTGCTTACGTTATATCTTAGTTTTGAAATGGTTTTTTGCTTCTCTAGGAAACATGTCAACCAAGAATAATGCGAGCGTTTATAACACACTCACATTATGTCTTCCTTTATGTTAAATGTCACTCTATTGAATGCATGTTGATATATTTGTATGTTTGTATGTACATGTATGTTGGTGTGTCATGTATATGTATGTATGCATGTATGCATGCTTGTATGTATGTATGTATTCTTGTATGTATGTATGTATTCCTGTATGTATCAGTGCATGTATATTGTATGCATGCCTATATGTATGTAAGATTGTATCTACACATGTATGTATGTATGTTTGTATGGATGCAGGATTGTATGTACATATGCATTATGCTTGTATGTATTTATGTATGTCTTTAGAGGGAGCGAGAATTTTAAGAGAGAGGGAGTGTAGTACCCCTCCATTTTTCTTATGTTTTATGTTAGTATGTTTCACTTTGATAGACCTTGATACCTTGTTTTGATGTATTTGATCGCTGACTGTAGAGCAATGGTGGATTTATTTTGTGATGTGATGATATATTGTATGGTGGTAATTATTCTGACATGCTTTATGTTAGTATAGATGTTTACTTCAGATGTTATTGCTATATATATGCTTGTGATAGATTAATTGTTATTTATTTTGTTAGTCTGATGTGATATTGTATTGGTGTGGAGAACAGAGTTGCATCACTTGCTTGCGAGTGCCCTGTGATTTCCGTGATTTTCTCCTCACATTGTGTTTGAATTATGGATTATATACATGTATGTTATTTGTTTGATTGCAGGATTGCAGGTACATGACACTGACTCCACCTAGTTTCACAGGTCTGAGCGTGTCTAGACTCAATGGTAATGTTGATTGGGAGGTAGTAACGAGGTTTTTCCTAGTCTAGTCTCAAACCCAGTCACAGTATGTCGTCAGTTTAGGTCTGGTATTTCTAGTTGTCTTGTCTGGTCTATTTGATTATTTGTTATATAAAGTTTATTTTGTGAATTTAATGTTAGATTAAAATTTCTTTATAATTTAATGTTTATTTAAATTAATTTTCTTTAATTAATTAAATTAGTTTATTGGTAAAATAATTTAGTCATTGAGATTAAAATTATTTTATTAAATAAATTAATTAATTGGTTAAAGTTATTTTTATTGAGAATAGATTAAATATAAATTAAATGCTTTGTGAGAAATGGAATTTTAAATAAGAATTAAAATAGAAAGGAAATTGATTTTTGAATTTTGAATTCTTTAATTCTTTAAAATAAAATAAATTCTTGTTATTTGAGGGAAGAAAGATCTGTGAGTTTGTTGGAAGATATTTTTCTTCTTTGCCACGTGTGTTATTTAAATTAATTGCAAAATTCTTGTTGAGGATTCTCTCGGGAAGATATTATGAGATTTGGGGAAAACAAGAAAAAGACTTCACGGGAAATAAGAAAGAACAAAGTTCTGCTAAAAAAATTATGTTATTTTTGTGATTTCCTTTGGGTTTTGTTTAATTTTTCTGGAAGAGATCCTCAGATAGATATTTGTTTAGTATTTGCATTCTTCTAGAAAGTGGTGGTTTGAAAAGAGCTTTGGAAGTTGCATGCAACAGGCAAAGCTTCTCTTCCACAGTCAAATTCTTCAAGCTACAGGAATATAGGTATTTCCCTATTTATTTAATTTGTTTTCTTTTGAAAAGATTACCTCTGTAAGAATTAGTTTTGTGCAAGTTTTGTTAAATTGTGAATTTAAAAGATTGCCTGAGGAAATAATTGTGTTTGTGACTTCTGTATTTCTTCTCGGTGATTTTTGTGAAAAATAATTCAGTAGAAATTCGTTACTTCTCTGTGCATTTTACAAGACAAGATTTTATAGTGAAATCATAGGGCAACACAAAAGATTTGTTAAACAGTAGTAAATTCTCAAAGGAAATAGAAGAAATCTTTGTAGAATTTTAAATTAAATTCTCTATTAAACCTGGTGTTAGATTTGGGGAAAAGAAACCTCTAAGTAGAATTTTGATAAATATTACCTGTAGAAAAGATCTTGGAATTTGGGGGTTTTGAAATGAAAACCTCTGTTATTGAAATATTTAATTTGGGAATAAATTGTTCAAATTTGTAGTTTTCCCAGTTTCCCGTAGAAAACCCTGTGGAAAGTATTTACCTGATTACAATATTTTACTTATTGCTTAAATTGTGTATATATTTATATATATATATATGTGTGTATATAATAAAATTTATATATACATATATATATACAAATATATATATATATACAGATATATATATATACAAATATATATATATACAAATATATATATATATATATATTATTGTGAAACTATCATGAAATTTTAATTACCAGGAACTGCGAAATCTGTACACGGATTTTTAAATAAAATCGCATGAATTTTGATTCAAAAATTTTAAAATCGCATGGATTTTAATTTCAGAAATTTTATTTTTTAAAAAAAGAGTTTTAGGGAGGCCCAGGGGGGCTATTTCCCCTACAGCCGTCCCCCCATAAGGGAGCGGCTATGAGGGCAGCGCCCAGCGCTGCCTTCACAGGTAGTGTCGACGTTGCCTACACAACCGTGCCCATGGAGGGTTTGACTGTGTTAAGGCAGCCAGCCCTGCCTAGGGTTTAAATTAAATTTATAAATTTTTAATTTATTTTATTTTTATTTCATTTTTAAATGATATTTATTATATTTATATATATATATATATTATATATTATATGTAATATATATTATTAATAATATATGTTATATATATAATATGCATATATATTGTAATTATATGAATTTATAATTGTGTCTAATTATTAGTGAATATACACTTATTTCTAATAAATTTAATATATATATATATATATATATATATATTTGTTGAAAAAATTTATATTTAATATTTAATATGTTGAAAATTGTATATATACATTCTAAATGTATATTTCTTAAATAGAAGAATGAAATGAATTGTTTTCAAAATAAAATGTTTTGTAGAGAAAAATGATTGTTATTTAATTATGATTGAGAAATTGTAGAAAACAATTAAATTCTAATGCATTATTTGTTTGAAAATGAAATTGTATTAAGATAGTATATTTTGGTCCAAGAATTATTATTATTATCTTGAGATGGCAGTTGGATTTAGAAAATCCTAGAGATAGTTAAATAAATGTTTGAGCTGCATTTTAAGTATTGTTTTCTTTTATAATCTTGTTGGGCAAATTGGGGGATTATTCAAGTTAATAAGTCTTCGAGACATAGTTTCTTTTGAGGGAGTTATATCTTTAATGGTTTCTGAGAATATAAGTTTTCCATAAGTAATTTCTTGATAGAGAGTTGTTTTCATGATGGTTTATATTTTGAATAAACTAGGGTAGTGCACATGATTTTGTTTGGTTTTTAGACTCCTGGTTCTATGAAACAGGTATAATGTTTATTGTGTTATGTTATTACTTGTTGTTGGTATATGTGCACCATGGTTACCTTAGTTAGTGGAGTTAGTTTCCTTGTGTTATTCTTAGGGGAGTGGCTCTTTATGAGGGCTGGCACACAAAGTGGTGCCAGGGTAACTCATGTAGAGTTAGTTAATCAGTGAAAACTAATCAACACATTGGGTATTCTAAAATATTTAACTGGATTAATTATGCCTCACTCATGGACTCAAAGGATAGTTTAGACTTGAGAATGAGTTGAGAAGGCCTGGAATGGAAAATCGATATCTTGTTATTTTAAGAGATATTCGATACCGCAACATATTGCATGTGGGGTCGGGTTTCGTAAGAGGTTGCTAGGGTAACCTAAGTTGGGGGCCGAAACCTAGGAAGAAACGCCTAGGTAACCTATGCAACATTGTGATGACACTCCACCTATAATAATAGTGCCCTTGTGATCTTAGTGTATTTGTTTATTCTAATTTTGGAAGCAATGTAACCAATAAGTTAGATATGTACTTGTATAGTTTTTCTATGGTTTTTACTTGTGTCTAGGGTATGTAGGTTATGTCTAGGGAACCTTTTTACTACCTCCTAGCACGGGGGGTGGGCCTACGGGTACCACATGGTTGGGTGGAACTTTCACCTTGCTTTGTTGGGTCCCCAGTTCTTGTTCGTGGCTACGAGTGCTTCTTGGATGGAGAGTTCGTATGTGGATATATGTACTTTCTTATTTGTATCAGTGGAAACTTTATATATATGTATCACTCCTCAATTGTTAACGAGGTGAAAATTTGTAATATGTAATTGTACGATTTTATATGACCTACCTCATTTGGAAAATGAGTATTGTAATGTTATTTTAAATGCAATGAAAGAAAGAATCCTTTAGGTACAATATACTTTCATTGATGTAATTTAAATGCTATTCAATGTATGCTTTCAAGTTTATGAAAATTAAATATATGCAATGTTAAATACTATTGTCATCTATGGGAATTTCAAGTAGTGTGTCGTCGTGTAACTTAGGGAATGTGATGCAGGAGCATCCAGTGGTGTAAGGGCAATCTTGCATCACCCAAAAATAGTTAAATTTCAAGTTTCTCAGTTTTTAGATGTTTTTATATTTTTGGATACCCTTTTCGTCATAATGAAATTCCCAATTTACGGTTTTTCATTTCGGTTCCTGGGTTGAAAGATATTGCAGTTTTAGTTTCCCAGATTTGCACCTGAAAATCTTTCGAGTGGGATTTGAGGCACTTAGAACTTCCGGAATGGCCCCGAAACTTGCCAAAATTGGTGTAGAAAATTTTCAGCGCGTTCTTGACTTCGATACCTTTCCAATGGTTCGAACGGTTCATGAATCAGAGTCCTGGATCAAAAGTTATGACCCCGCGAAGTTGGTGCACTTTCTAGAAGATACCATTGCAAATGCTTTTTGAAATTTGAAACTTCATGTTGTAAATTTTCGCCAAACCGCCTAAACTCAAATTGAATGTTGTTTTGGCTCCAAACTAATGAGGAGCTCTATTTATGGGCTGGTTTTCTAATTTTTGGGTAACTTTTTGGGGACAAGCTCGCATATTGCGAAAGGGTTATTCTGTAGCTTTCTGTAGCTTGCATGTGTTGTAGAACTGGGGATTTGAGATCCTCTGAATGTAAGAAGCTCCATTTTCTAAATAATAAAATCATTCTCTAGTTTGTGGGTTATTTTCAGA
>VDFB02047230.1:277552313-277575906 GCA_007258455.2 Sequoia sempervirens
TCTTGTAAACTTGAATTCAAAATTATACTTGAATGGAACCTTAGAAAAATTAATAGGCTAGATTTATTGCTTTTATATTATTGGTTGCATAACACTATCTTAATTATTCTTTGGATAAATTTTTATCTAAGTGATTGAAATGTTCAAATTGATTTTCAAATTGGTCACTCCATGAGTCTAGTTCTAGAGAATAATTTTAAGAATAAAAATCTATTTTTGTTTAGTGAATCAATAAATTACATCACCTCTTAATTGGATGAATTGTTGTAATGGAGTGCAACAAACCATAGTTTTATATAAATGATAGCACTTTTTTTCTGGCATTTTTCCAAATAATTTGTGTGGTGTTTATATGCATGCCTATTTTGCATACATTTAAGTAAAACTAGGCATAGTAAAAAATTCTACTAAATTGACCAAATATTATTCAATGAGTGAATAATATTTGTAAGAGGAAAAAATGAAAAAGAAAATAGGATTGTATTCTTTTCAAAGAGAAAAGATCAATAAAAGTAACATAACTTACAACATTAAAGAAGAAAACAAATAATATGTAGAAAAACATTGCAAAGTTATATTATGATAAATAATATTTAAGTAAAGAAATTAGAACGTGCTTGAAGAATGTATATAAGTTAAGAATAAATTAAATCAGAAAACAAAAAATTCAAATAGGAAATTTTTATTGTAGTCAATAGAAATATAAAAATTGTATGAAGAATTGTTGTAGTATATATAATGAAATATTATAACATAAGTTAGAAATAGAATGTTAGATATAACTAGAGTATATAATGTTGTAGTGGCCAAGAATAATAATGTAGAATAAATGTAGCATGCAACAAAGAGAAACTGAGTGTTGTAGTGTAGGAAAATAAAAATAAATAGTAATTTTGTTTCATACAAGAGTAGAATGAAGAATGCTCCAATGTAAAAAATACTATTATACTGCATTTGTAGAATTTTAAGGATTAAATGGAGCGTATGAGGGATATATTACACTTTTGCATATAAAAGTACATAATGCCTTTCAAATTTGAATAAAAAATAGAGATTGGTGTTAAAATAGGGAAGAATAGAATGTAATGGGGTGAGATAAAGTTTTAGAAAAAATGTGTTAGAAAAATTGGACAAATAATGAGAAAAAAAAGAATTTTGTAGATATTTCTTCAATCCTTTCAAAATTAGTTATTAAAAAGGACATTTTTGAGATGTTAAGAATAAAATCCAACATATTATGAAAATAGAGAAAGCTATTATAAGACAATGTATGATTAGAATGAAGATTCTTTCTTTTGTTTCTTGTAATGGTATCAAGAATGGACTATTGTAAGTATTTTATAAAATAGTAGCAAGAAGAACATGCATTTCAAAAATATAGTTGTATGATTAGAATGAAGATTCTTTATTTTTCTCCTTTTAAAAACGTCAAGAATGGACTACTACAAGTATTTTATAAAATAGGAAGATTTATCATTTTAAAATGGTAGTGAGAGAACATGCATTTTGAAAAGACAATAATTTGTATTAAAAAGTAGTTTAAATAAAAAATAAAATGATAAGAGGATAATTGTATTTGAGTTTTGATAAAATATTTAATTAATTAAAGATAAATTTAATTAAAAATAATTTAAAATGTCTTAGTTAGAAATTTTTATTCAAGTAAGAAGAATGATTTTTAAAAAAAAAAAATTGTTAGGAAATTTTTAGAGTCATGAAGATGTTTATATAATTGTGTATTTAATGTTTGAAACAATACATAAATAATAAAATGTTAGAAAACGACAAATACATAAAAGTATGAAATTTAACATAATTATGAAAATATGAGATTGCCACTTAGATCTAGGAGAAGGTTAGGAAAGAGGGTTAAATGGTCCCTAAAATTATGCTACATGGATATAGATGCTAAAACATGAGCATGAAATATAAATTAATATTTTAGTGTATGCAATTCTTGACATCATATTTTCTTTCACTTTAATGGGCTAATGCCACTATATGATAAAACATAATTAAAGTATAAAAAATAAATGCTAAAAGAAAAACATGAAAATAATCAAACATTTTGGATACATAGAATAATATACAATGTGTTTGATCAAGGAGTTGATTCCCTTGAACTAAGATATGCAAAACAAGCATGTCAAAATACACAAAAATCTACAATATATATATGTTAGAATAATACAACCAATAATACAAAGTATGCCAACAAATCATATATAATCCAACATAAACATTACACATATATAAAAGGAAAAATGTCAAAATTACAAGGGTTGTGAGAGTATATGCCCCCTTAAATAATTGTATAAAAGAAATATATGTAGTTATTTTTAAGGTTACTAGAGGGGAATATAAAAGGGGAATATAAAAATAAAAGTGGTTTATCACTAATTTTACAATAATACAATAGATCATTATCTAATGTAATTGTGATCCTAAAAGTTAGTCCTATGCTAATGATGCAAAATAACTAAAATGCAATGAGGAAAAACACAAAGGGACACCTCAAGATTAGCCTACGGAATTATAAAGCAAATAAATGAGCTAAAATGCAAATTGTAAGATAATTATACCTTCATTATTGCTTCTTTGTTGTTGAAACTTCTTGGTTTTCCCTTGCTTTTGATTGCTTTGTATGCTCCTTAGATGGCTCTTGGTGTAGCTAAATGCAAGATTAACTATGGGGCGGGATGTAAATGAAAAAGTGGATAAAATGGATGATTAGATGAGAGAAAGTGAGTGCACAAAGTGACAACATAAGGTTGCTCAAATGACTAAGTGTTTTAAATGCCTTAGAAGATGAGATATTTATAGAGAAATTTGAATTCTATAGAGAATTCAATGGTTGAGATTTATCCAACAAGGCCTAGATGAAGGGTTAAGGTGAGTTGAGGACTCACAAGCCTTCACATTTTGACATGTGGAATGTGAAGTGGCTAAGGGTGAGATGATGTGTAGGTCATGTGGAAGGGAGGTGCATGATGTGTAAGGACATGTACCTTGGAATTACGATATGGGGAGATGAGATTCACTTGGAGGAATAAATGTGAATTAAAGGTAGCATGCTTGGGGAGAATCTAGTGGATAGGACAATGTTCCCAAAAGGTGGGAGTTTGTCACATGTGACTTGATGTGACAAGTCAAAGATTCTAGAAGATGCATGGAAAAAAGGGGATTCTAGGAGGAATAAAAAGGAATTAAAATTGCGTAGAGGGAAGAGAGGAGCCTTGGATGAATAAAAGAATTAAAATTCAGCGGGGGATGAAAGGAGTTTGACCAAGGTACTTTGATTAGGCTTAACTTAAACCAGTAGTAGAAGGAATTAATGGGGGTGTGAGGTTAGAAGCCAACTTGTAAAAGTTTGGAGGATGTGTTTACATCCTAATCAAGGATTAGGCATGTGCACATCCTTAATGAAGAGATTAGGAAATGGATTAGGATTAGATGAAAATGACATGTGAGGAGGTAAATAAATGTAATATTTATTTAATTTATTTGATGAAAAGAGGATTAAGGAGGGTAAGGTATTTAATTATTAATTAAATACCTTAGGGATTTGGTAGAATTAAGGATATTAATTAAATAATAGTAATATTGCTTAATTAACTCGAATAAGAGGATGTTTAGATGAAAAGTGATAAATTTGGATAAATTAAGTGTCCAAATTTGGATGTCTACATTTTTCCCCTCTTTGAGATGGTGTTACGAAGTAGCATCATTTCAAAGAATATTAAAATATATAACCCAAAAGGAGATGGTTAAATTGGAAAAGATGCCTCAGTCATTCAAAGGAGTGACTAGGAAGGAAAAAAAAAATGGGGGTGACGATGAAGATTAGGGATTGAGGATGCCCCCTCGAGAGGACATGCAGGTTCAAGAGAACATAGATGTGCTCTCAAAATGGATGAGATGATGAAATGGGAGATGAGGAAGAGGATGTAAAGGGATGGATATGAAAGGATGAAAAGGCGACATGAGGTTGGGAAGCACAAATGGACGCAAAGACGAAGATCATGTTGCCCTAGTCAAGCTACAAGTGAAAATGGGTGGATGATGGATGGAGTTTCATCGATGAGGGAATGATATATCCCAAAAAATAATTAGGATAGGGAAGGATACATTCTGATGAGTGTTGATGAAAGTGTTGTTGATGAGGGAAGGATACATCCCAAAACAACACGAGGATAGGGAAGGATACATCCTGATAAAAAGGGGTGTTGATGAGGGAAGGATACATCCCAAAACAACACCAAAGGATAGGGAAGAATACAACCTGATGATGAGGATGATTGGATCGAGGCTTGTAACAAGGCTGGGGATAGGACCAAGGATGTGATTAGATGATTCAGGCTAAATGGAATGGATGGGGATTGGATAGAGATGTGAGATGAGGATGAAGGATGAATGGATGGGGGGATTTTCATAGATGAGAGGATGGGGGATGCATGCAAGATGATATAATGGAAAATGAAATGTAATCCTAATGCAATTTTCCATCTTTGGAGCACTGATTTTTGCTATAGCATAAGACACCAAGTGCCAGGGTATGTGGAACCAAGGTGGATTAGTGTCTAATGTATGAAACAAACACAACAAATAAGAAGGCTATCCCAACACCCCAAATTCACCATGACTTTGGTAGGGCCAGGTATTGGAATAACCACAAGCACACAAGGATGCCCCAGCATAATACAAGACCACAAGGATCTTGGTGGGTACCATGTGGGACAACCAAGAAGAAAAAAACAAACAAAAGATAAGATATGCCCCTATGTGTATGAATCAAAGCACACCATGATATGATGGATCAAGGCGGCCTTGACAAGTGATGATAGGGAGCTCAAATGATAAACAAAAGCCAGAAGCATCAAAAGATCATAATCAAATTCAAATTTCCTTTGCTATAGGATCAAGGGGGTGGATGGGATTTATGAGGTCTATTAGGAAGGATACATCATGTTGAGACCGATGATGGATACTAACTGAAAGATTGATATGACATAGGATATTTGGGACCAATTGGATCTGCTGATACTAGTGGATCTCATTTGTTATGAACCAGCTGGATAAGGGCATAGCTTGATGACACAACACAAGGGAGACAAGACATGAGACTGACACACCCTAAAGACCTAGGGGCTCAGGGGCCAATCAAAGATTACCCTTGCCTACGTGAAAATGCAGAGCCCTCATAGTTCAATAAAAAGGCTGACGACAGACCACAATGGAGACCTCGATGGATGGTAAAGATAGGATGGACAAAAGGACCAAAGTGGAAAATGAAGATTGATGATAGATGATAACCAAACGGATGGACAGAACCTCGGGGGTGGATCAAATGATCGACCTTGCCTACATGAAAGCCCAGGGGCAATGTAGTTCGACCAGAAGACCAAAGACAAATAATGGATAAGGGATGATGAGATGACCAAGATAAGTGGATAAAATGATGGGACTAAATGAGATAGGATAAACCTATTGGATTGGATTGGATGATGGTGATCACATGAAGCTTAGGAATGGGATAGTGGTCCAAATCATCAAAATGAATTGGGAGGATGATATGATAGAGAGATGAATGATGAGAAAGGATAGGAGTTTGAAAAGATGTGTAAAAGAAGAAGAAGTGATGGCGATGAGATAAATGACATTGTGTTGCATGTAGGGAGGCCTATAGCCAAATATCGATGACAAGAGATTGTGAGATGGGATGAGGATAAAGATGAAAGAATGGATAGAGAGATAGGGATGGGAGATGGAAGGGATTGTTTGGATGGATAGGAAGATAAGGATTGGGAGATGAAAGGGATGCTAGGATAGATGGATAGGAAGATAAGGATGGGGAGATTGAAGGGATGTTGTAGTAGATGGATAGGAAGATTAAGGGATGTTATGATAGATGATGTCTCCAAGGACTATGTTACAAAGGAAGTAGATGCCCCCATTCTAGATATGTCATGGATGATAAGGCATGAGGGATGGAAGATGAGTGGATGGGAAGATAAAGGAGATAACTAGAGGAGGATAGGATGGGTTACTAAGTAATATGATAGAGCATGGATGAAGGGAATGTATACCAAGAGGTGTCCAAAGCATGCATAGATAGGTGCCCATGTTTTGATCAAGATCTCAAGAAGGATGGAGGGATGAGAGATAAATGGGATATGATGGTAGGATGTGAAAGATAGGTGGGATGGAGGAGATGAATGAAGAGGATGTATAGTAGGAAGACAGGCACATAGTTGGAAGCATAGCAGGAAGCATAGTGAATGGAGGGAATGCATATCAGGAAGCTACCCCCAAGTGTGAAAAAGGACAGTTGGAGATTTACGCATGACGCTTGTTTGCTAGGTTTTCATCATGGTACTTATCCAAGGTGCTTGTTTTCCAAGTTTTCACCATTGGACGAAGAATTTCTCTTTACTATTTTATTTTATTTTATTGACCATTTTTTTTTTGCTTTTTCTGATTTTTTGGATTTTTTTGGATTTTTTTGACTTTTTGGATAGCATGCGGAAGGAGATGGATAAGGATAGGGATATGGATAAGTGGATACACAAGAAGGATATGGATGAATGAATCAAGCATCAAGTTCCATACAAGGTATTATGAGCCCATGTGTGAGGTGACTATTGGAGGTTGGTACTACCTTATTACAATAAGTGGATTATGCAAGAGAATGGATTAAAGGGATTAGGTGAGGGAGATATGGGGGATAATGGATGGGATGCTAGAAAGTGTATGGATGGAATGATGGGATAGGTGTGTGATGAGGTGATGAGTTTAGGACCAACATTGGCATATAGGGTGGTGGATGTGAAATGATAGGAGGATTAATGGATGGAGAATGTGGGGATAATGGAGGCGATGGGATAGTGAATTTTGGGACATAAGGCCCCAAAACAGATTGAGTAGATGATGGGAGTGGATGAGTAGCTTTTGGATTAGAAACTTTGGATGTTGTTACAAATTTTTCATTTGAAGTTATTGCATCTTTTTTTTTGGGATCCACATGGTTTTGATCTTTTCTTTGGTGGGCCTTTGTGGCTGATGGATATGATTATGATTTTGGATTTGATCTTGGATTGAATTTGGATTTTGGATTTAATTTTTCTTTTTGTCAACATGTCTTTTAGAGGGGACATGAGGATATTTTGATTCATGTGGATGTTTAGATTTATGAATTCTTACTTTGGCATCCAAAGTGCTTTTAGTAGCAATGGGATGGGTGCAAGCGGATGGATGATGTGGAGGGAATATGAATGGAGGGATGGAGGTAGGATTTTGAGGATGATATGTGGATGGATGATGTATAGGTACGTGCCTTTGTTGATCCTGATTAGGGAACATGAGAGTGGGATAGTTATGATGGGTGACATGGATAGGTGATGGATGGATAATAAGACGAGATGGAGGAGTTGATTTCAAGATGTAAAGGCCTAAAATGGACGGAGCGGATGAAGGATGGGAGATGGTGGATGGAGGGATGTAAGGACCCAAAATGGATGGAGCAGATGATGGAGGAATATGGATGGTTTTTTTGAGGTGATACGATGGAGGAGGAATGGTAGCAAATGATTTGGTGGAGTGATGGGAAGAGCCTATATTTCTTGTGGAAGAGGCTCGTTGAGGACTTCTAGAGGTTGTACCAATATCACTAGATTGTGAGTCTTGGGAAATAGGTCCAATATAGAGTTGTTCTTTAGCTTGGATGGGCTCTAAAATACCTTGCTCATGAAGGCCTAAACCTTTTCCTTGATAGTTCATGTTCTTGAACATTCGATCCATGATAGAATTTTTTTTATTCTAGAAGAATGATGCAAGTCCATTATTAGGTTGGGGAGGATGGGTGGCGTATATGCTCTATTTTTCTTCTACGAGGAGACCACCATGGAGGAATGAGAGGGGACCAAGGGGATATGGAATAGGAAGTGACGGAGGATCATGAAATGGAGATGGTGGGATAGCAACATCTTCTTGATCAGAAAGAGTGATTAGTAAGGGATCAAGAGAGGGATTAGGGGATATGATAGGATCTAGATTTATGATGGTAGACAATAAGGGATCATGCAATGGAGATGGAGATAAGGGCTCATGAGATGGAGCAGTGGAATCTTGAGTGACAAGGGGATCATGGGATGGAATGGATGGGAGACTGTGATCTTTAGGTAGACTAAATGGGATGATAGGGTCTTGATCTGGAGAAGGGGATATGTTGGTATTCTTTGGATCAAACTCTTGGAATGACTCATCTTGTGTGGATGGCAGGATGACAGAGTATTGGAGGGACTCTTCAAGTTGGGGAGATGTAAGGATGGAGTATTTGAAGCATTCATCAGAATGTATATTAGTGATACTAGGGATATGACAAGTGGATTATACTTGGGTTTCTTCAATGGATTGGGTGGATCTAGGAGTAGAAGATGGGTGTTCAATGGATTTGGTAGATGTGACGGTGGGAGAGGGGGGCTCAGTGGATTCAGAGGATTTGATGGTTTTGATGGTTTGAGTGGTGCTAGGGGTGGTATCAATAATGATAGGTGTGGTATGGAGAAAGGTCTCATCACTAGTGATCATGGATGATGAATTGGGATGGCATGGTTCCACAGCTTCAAGGTGTGGAGTGGGAGATGTTTTCTTTGTCATGAGTCCTTGAACAACTTCTGGAGTGAGAAACTTGCATATTCTAGGCTAAGATGGTGTGATAGGAATAAATGAAGGATTAGGGATGGGTGTAGGATTAGGACTATGGGTTGGTGGATTTGGATTAGATGGGGGAATGGGATTGGATGTAGGACTAGGAGTAGATGGAGGACTAGGATTGGATGGAGAGTTAAGGTAGGGATATTGGAATGATGAAGAGGATATGAGCAATGGATTAGGACAAGAGGATGTGGGTTGTAGATTAGGACAAGATGATGTGGATGTTGGATTAGGATAGGTTGATGGGAGTGCAAGATTAAGATAAAAATGTGTGGATGTAGGATTAGGATGGATAGACTGATAAGAAGGATTAGGATAGGTAGATTGGTATGGAGGATTAGGATAGCGAGCATATGTGGATGAAGGATTGGGGTATGCAAGCGTGGACAAGGGATTATGATAGGGATGTTGGGATACTAGATTGGGATAAGAAGACATAGATGTTGGATAAGATGATGGTGTAGAGGGAGGATATGATGATGTGGGCAAGCAAGATAATGGATATCCCTTGCCAAAGGTAGTATAAGGAGCGTTATTAGGCATGGATGAAGACATAACGAAATAGTTGGGAGGGGGGATTGGATTTCTGAAAGCGGTTGGGGAAATCTTACTAGCGATGATAGTATCAAGGGGATCCACGTCATATACCTCTTGATCGGCAAGGCTTTTGTTATCATCATCAACCTAATTAGGATTTCCCTTGATTACTATTTTTGGTTGAATTGATGAAGGGTAAGGATTCATGATGTTGGATTAGATCAATATGGATTAGAAACATGATGAAAGGATAAAATAATGGATTAGAAGAAGATTGAAGGAGGGATCTTGGATGCAAATAGATTAAAGCTCAGATTAGGATTTAGGTTAAGCTGAGATCAGGATTGGATTAAAGCTCAGATTAGGATGATTAGATGATGTGATTGATTGTGATGATTGGAGTTGATGATCAAAGGATGATTATGACACTAAATCCACCTTGAGAGGAAGCAAATTTATTGGGTTAGAGGTGATTGGATAGGGATGTGATTGGATTGGATTGGATAAGATCGATCAATGAGACAATCAAATAATGGATCAGATAGGATGATGGAAGGGATTCTAAACCAAGTTCAGAGATTACCCTAGGTGACTTGGGATACTAATCGATTGGATTAAAGGATAAATGGATGATTGCAGCACTAAATCCACCTTGAGATTGAAAGTGAATTGATTGGGCCGATGACAATGATTGACTAACTCAGGATGGATGACTATCCCAAGTAGATGTTAATGATGACGATCAATTTCAAAAACTTAGGTCAATTTGGATAATAACCTGAAACAAATTTCAAGGGATTTGGATGGGGAAATGATAAGGGATGTGTAACTTAGAGATGCTTGAGGATGATGTATCGATACGATTCAGATGATGAATGAATGAGCTCGACAAAATGCGAATGGACCAAAGCTCAGATTGGGATTAGATTAAAGCTCATATTAGGATTGGATTGAAGGATATGATGGGATTGGTTCCACTGGTCAAATTTGGGAACTAGATTTGTTTATTGTCTTTTTGCCAAATTTTTGTTGTAGAGGGGTGAATTTTCCCTTCTAGGGAGAATCTGCCCTCACAAAGGGGAAAATTTTCCCTTCTGCAAGGTAGATTCACCCCACTATAGGGTAGGTTCACCCCATTGAAGGGGCAAGTTTGCCCCACTACTTTTGGACTCTCCGAGTGGGTAAATAGGTTGTTAGAACAAAGAGATGGGTGATTGGAACAGGGTGTTAGATAACTTAATTGAGGAAATAGATGATTGGATTGGGAAAACGAATGATAGGAGTGGATGAACAAGCACTCAAAACTAGTAAACGATTGCTTAGAATGGATGAACGACTCTCAGATCACAAAAATGAAAGCTCAAAATGAGTAAACACTTGATTAGAAAGGATAAACAACTCTCAGAATGAGGGGATGGATGCTTGAAATGGATGAAAGATTACTCGAAATGAGTAAATAGAGGATCGAAAGGGATGAAAGACTACTTGGTCAAACGAATGTTTGGAATGGCTAAACGAAGGTTTGGAATGGTAATATGGAGGTTTAGAATGATCAAACCGAGGCTTCAGAGGTTTAGAATGACAAAATGGAGGCTTGGAATGATTAAACAGGGGTTTGGAATGATTAAATGATGGTTTAGAGGCTAAACAGAGTTAAACAGGGTGTTTTGGTTGTTCAGGAGGGCAAATTCGCCCCACTGAACAAATAGGAGGGAAAATTTGCCCCACTATAGTAAGCAGGGACTTAGTTTCGATGAAAATGACTATGGAAAGGACTTAAAATGCAACAATAAGGCCAATTTGTTAAAAATTTTACTAGTTTCTCATAAGAAAACACTTTTAAACAAGCACAATCCTACGATTAGTGTTAAGGGTATGGCCAATAAGGGTCTTAATCTAGGATGCACAAGGTGTCTAGGGAGTCCTTGATATACTCTTGGTAGGTAAGGCACAACTGTGAACACCATCCCATCACAAGTGTGAGTCGGGAACCCCAGCAAGATACTGAAGGGCTCAGACCAACTCTTCACGTCTATCTAGGTATCACCCTAGCTTTGACACTCTGCCAATTATGACGTGACTAGATTGAGGTACAACTTTCACTCTCCCCCATTTGTATACCCCTCCAATATGCATGGTTGGGATCGTCCCTTGGGGTGATGAAATCCCCAAACATGTCCCACTAGAAAGAAGACAATAATCATTTTCAACTACTACCCAAGCTCACACAAAGTGCAAGGGGGAAGTGAAAACAAACTAATGTCCCCTTGGGTGACACAAAAAGATAGACACAACAAGCAATGAATATTACTTCCCCTAATTAAACTATGTTCTCATATTAACGAAAACAACAAGGATAACTTTTAAAATCTGAGCAAACGGATAGCGTTGCAAGCAAATGTTAGTTATTTTATCCTTTGTTCTTCGTCAATTACACAAGAATATGTTGCAAAATGTTAGCAAAAACACAAATAACCTTGCAAAAAACAATGTTAGGGGGTTAAGATATGAAAACAACAAAAATTGAGAGAAAAAACAAAGCTAAAATGGTTGTTTTACCTCTCAAAATGTGTTGTTTTGGGGCGTATTCACCCCTCTGTAGTGACCAGGAGGGCATAGTCGCCCCTCTGTAGAAAATTTGTTAGAAACAAAATATGGAAGAGGGCGTATCTACCCCACTACAGCAAACTTGTTAGAAACAGGATATGGAAAAGGGGAAAGTGCAAGAAAACTAATGCCCCTTTTGGGTAACACAAAAATACAGACGCAACAACCAACAAATATTACTTCCCCTAATTAAACTATGTTCCTAGATTAACGAAAGACCACAAAGATAGCTTTGGAAATCCGTGTAAACAGAAGGTCCTGCAAGTAAATGTTAGTTGCTTTACCCTTCTTTATTTGCCAATTACACAAGAATATGCTGCAAAATGTTAGCAAAAACACCAATATCCTTGAAAAAAACAATGTTAAGGTGCTAGGATATGAAAACAACAAAAAACGAGAACAAAAACTAAGCTAAAACGATGATTTTACCTCACAAAATGTGTTGTTTTGGGGCGTATTTGCCCCTCTACAATGACCAGGAGGGCATAGTCACCCCTCTATAGTAACCAAGAGGGCGTAGTCACCCCTCTACAACAAATTTGTTATAAATAGAATATGGAAGAGGGCTTATCCACCCCGCTGCAGCAAACTTGTTAGAAACATGATATGGAAAAGGGGAAAGTGAAAAAAAACTAATGCCCCCTTTGGGTAACACAAAAAGATAGAAGCAACAACCAATAGATATTACTTCCCCTAATTAAACTATGTTCCTAGATTAACGAAAAAACCACAAGGATAGCTTTGGAAATCTATGTAAACAGAAGGTCCTGCAAGCAAACGTTAGTTGCTTTACCCTTCTTTCTTCACCAATTACACAAGAATATGCTGCAAAATGTTAGCAAAAACACCAATATCCTTGCAAAAATCAATGTTAGGGTGTTAGGATATGAAAATAGTAAAAAATAAGAGCAAAAACTAAGCTAAAACGGGTTGTTTTACCTCTCAAAATGTGTTGTTTTGGGGCGTATTCTCCCCTCTGCAGTGACCAGGAGGGCATAGGCACCCCTCTGTAGTGAATCAGAGGGCGTAGTCACCCCTCTGCAGTGCACAGGAGGGCATAGTCACCCCTCTACAATAAAAAATTAGAACACAAAGTTTAATCAAGGGCGCACTCACCCTTCTGCAGTGAAATGTTAGAACACAAAGTTTAATCAAGGGCATAGTCGCCCTTTTACAGTGAAATAGAGGGAGTAATTACACTTCTGTAGTGAAAAAGAGGGTGTAATTGCACTCTTGCAATGAAATGTTAGCAAACAAAATTCAAATCAAGCTGTAGTCGCCCTTCTGTTGTAAAATATTAAAAAACAAAGTTTTAATCAGGGGCGCAGTCACCCTTTTGCAGTGAAATAGAGGGCATAATTGTACTTCTGTAATGAAAAAGAGGGCATAATTGTACTTCTGCAGTGAATAGGAGGGCGTAGTCCCCCCTCTGTAGTGCACAGAAGGGCATAGTCACCCCTTTGCAGTGCACAGAAGGGCATAGTCGCCCCTCTGCAGTGCACAGAATGGCGTTTTCACCCCTCTGCAGTGACCAGGAGGGCGTAGTCGCCCCTCTGTAGTGAAATGTTAGCAAGAAAAATTCAAACCAAGACATAGTCACCCTTCTACAGTAAAATGTTAAAAAACAAAGTTTTAATCAGGGGCGTAGTTGCCCTTCTGCAATGAAACAGAGGGGGTAATCGCCTTTTTGTAGTGAAATAGAGGGTGTAATCACCTTTCTATAGTGAAAGCAGTATCCCTGATTGAAAGCAGAGGGCATAATCACCTTTACGCGGTGAGCGAGGCGCGATTCAAGGCAGACCATGTGGTCTGTGGCCAGCTCATTATCTTTCTGCTGTAATCACTCAGACATGGTGTGTCTCTTGGAGTGGCTCTTGGTGGCCAAAGCTAGAAATGCAGAATTGCTTATGAGATTTGGGATGCAGAAATGAAAAATTGGATTAAAATGGTTGGTGGATGAGAGAAATTTGGGTGCACAGAAGTGGCCCGACATAAGGTTGTTCCAAATGACTAAGTGTGCAGCAAGAAGATGGGAATATTTATAGAAATTTGAATTCTCTAAGAATTCCAATGGTTGAAGATTTATCAACAAGGCCAGGATGAAGGAGCTAAGGTGAGTTGAGGACTCACAAGCCCTCACATTTTGACATGTGGAATGTGAAGTGGCTAAGGGTGAAGGATGATGTGTAGGTGATGTGGAAGAGGGAGGTACATGATGTGTGGGACATGCTGCTTGGAAGTACAGTGGGAGATGAGAGATTCCTTGGGTGAATAAAAGTGAATTTTAAATTCACATGATTGGGAGAATCTAGTGGATAAGAAAGGGTCTCCCAAAAAGGTGGGAGTTTGTCACATGTGACTTGATGTGACAAGTCAAAGATTCTAGAAGATGCATGGGAAAAGGGAATTTAGGAGGAATAAAAGTGAATTAAAAATTCACATGGGGAAGAGAGGAGCCTTGGATGAATAAAAAAGAATTAAAAATTCCTTGGGGATGGGGAGAGTTGACCAAGGTATTGATTAGGCTTAACTAATCAGTAATTAGAGGATAATTAGGGGTTAATGAGGATTAGAAGCCAACTTGTAAAAGTTGGAGGATGTGACACATCCTAATCAAGGAT
The DNA here is from genome assembly GCA_007258455.2 of Sequoia sempervirens. NCBI lineage: Eukaryota > Viridiplantae > Streptophyta > Pinopsida > Cupressales > Cupressaceae > Sequoia > Sequoia sempervirens. Next base: position 277,566,791 of record VDFB02047230.1, read on the forward strand.
TAGGCATGTGCACATCCTTAATGAAGAGATTAGGAGATGGATTAGGATTAGATGAAAATGACATGTGAGGAATTAAATAAATGTAATATTTATTTAATTCATTTGATGAAAACGGGATTAAGGAGGGTAAGTTATTTAATTATTAATTAAATACCTTAGGGATTTGGCAGAATTAAGGATACTAATTAAATAGTAGTAATATTACCTAACTAACTCGGATAAGAGGATGTTTAGATGAAAAGTGATAAATTTGGATAAATTAAGTGTCCAAATTTGGATGTCTATAGTAATCATGAAAGTTTTACTTCCATATAAAAAAATTTACATATTGGTGGAATTAGATGGAACAATCCCTATTCCATGAATTCAAGGTTTTCCATGGAGTTTATAATAAGAAATTCATTCCCTATCATAACATGGAATAACAAGTGAAGCAAAATAGGGCTTGATTCTAGATAAGAAAATAATCGTTCCCAAAGGATCTTGACATCAAATAATAACAAAACCTTTAATAGAAAATTGAGGAAGAGTAAGATTAGAAGTATAAACAAAAATATATTTTAGGAATTAATGATTACAAATATTAAGATTAAAAAACCATTTTTAATAAATGTATACTTAATATTCATATAGGTTTAGTAACAAAAATCATTAGAAGATAAATAATCTTCTATTAAACCACATTGAAGTGAAGTTTAGATGGAAGAAACGTAATCTCCATAATGTCAGTATATAATACACCTAATTTGGGCAACTATTTCAATAGGCTTAGTAAAAGAGGGAATATGGATATTTTGTATAGAATTATGAAGAAACTCATGATATTAAGGTGAAGTTTAAATAATATCCCAAAGAGAAATATTATACTAAAGTTCTTTTATACTATTATACTCTTTAGTGCTCTTAAAAGAATACAAGAAGTCAATATGAAATACTGGGATTAGATAAAGGAAGAGAAACAATCTTAGTGTTGGTTTGTTAGTTTCACCAAGTGTTATAGGTATTCATTCCTGCATAAAATTTAAAAATAATATTTTCAAGTATAATCATCAACAAAATAAAGGTTGAAATAAGATGGGTCAACAAGGGATAATTCCTAGGTTTGTTAGGAATACCTACCTATCATGAAAACTAAAGACGGTGGGATGAAGTAAAATACCCAAACAAAGATTTGAAACATCAAGGATTAATCATTGTGCATCATTATATACAAAGCTCTAGTCCATTATATCTAGTTGTGGAATTTGTATAGGAAACTTTTAAATTTTAAAAAATGTAAGAGTTGATTTATTTTACTATAATATCCAAGAAATTTATAAAAATAAGAGTAATAAAATAATTATTAAATATTATCTAAATGAGTAAATATAACCATATTTTCATATGGAGGATTTTATATTATCTATAAGATTTGAGATAATAGAAAAAATATGTACAAAGATTAAATCAAGTCATTTTCTCCTATTCTTTCATTCTTTCTTTCTTTTTGTATTAGGGTTAAATCTTCATCTAGGTTTGTTGTGTACTTATAAGAAACCTTTGTTCCTTAGTATCATGTTCTTGTACATTGTATGGTAACTTTCATGATAAATATTATGTGCATGTGTCCCTTCCTCCTATCAAATTTTCTTTGTGGATATGAGGAAGTTTATTTCTAATTTTTTGGTTTCCTCCTTATCAAAATATTGCTTCAATAATTTATAAATAATATTTATAAGCTTATATCATCTCTCTCATTTTCTTCTCTTATTTGTACCTTCAATAATGACTAAATTGATTTTACATGACCACCAATGTTAAGGAATGATGCTAAATCCCTTTATTACTAGTTGTAGGAAATAAATATTAGATGCAACCTTTATCAATATCTTTTAAGTCTTTAATGGCACATTTTGTACTAGAGTGCACACTTGTAAATTTAAAATTAAATAGAACTGTTTTATATTATGTTTTGTGTGCAATCTAGTAATTTGAATGTCTTGATTATTAAAAACTAGATAGATGTTGAATGGTTTTTTGTTAAAGGTATGAAAATATTATTAATGAGTAGATGAATTATTACAACTATTTAGATTTCTATTTCCTATATCTACATATATTATTTACCAAGGTTTCATTACTCCTTTAGGTGTACATACATATATATAACATGGAAAATGCAGATGTTCCACCTGATCTAGAAGATTTGTTTGCAAATACCACTAATGAGATTAAAAATTTGAGAGACTCAATAGCATAGGGTGCAAACCCATGGGTATATACTAAACCATGCATGTCAATATTACATAGTCTAGAAAAACTAAGAAATGAACTTGAGAAGACTAGTGCATATTCCCCAGATAGAGTAGTTGCTATTCTTTCCCACATGCGAGAAGTACATGGTGACATTCCCCTTAAACAAAATTATGATAGCGTGACCAAAGAAAAGATAAAAACCACTTGTTTTCCATTCTATCAAAATGTGTGTAAGCTTAGGGGATACCAGGTCACTAGATGTGTTGATCATGTAATGGCCTCATTGATCTACCCACAATTTCTAGCAGCACATGGCCAATACCCAAACAATGACTAGATTCCATTGTATTTTGTCCAACAATTGTATGTTGAGGTCCATTTGGGCCTCAAAGTCAACTACCTGGACATTCCACCATATGTTGGTCAAGGGCATGGTAGGATTGCCAATAGGCCCACCTATCGTTGAGCAGATAGACTAGCCCTAGCGTTTAGGGTATTGGTTGGTGAGAGGTCTCTTGCTCTCACCCTAGCTCTAGCCCCCATAGCAGATGAAGTTGTTGTTGCTTCCCAAAAGGAAGCAATTGACACTATAGGTGACATTGCAGTTGCCACCACTAGGATATCTACTAATTGTGTAGGTCAGTATTTGATGTCTAGAGGTTCTTGATCCACGCCATTTTCAACACAGTGGACCACCATGGATCCTTATATAGTAGAAAACATCCCTAATCCCACATAGCTTGACGCACTTACAGGAGATATGGCACACATGACTCTACATTGTTTAGCTGGGGACCTCTTGGACGTGTATTCCTTCATTGCATCAGACTATGGGATTGATATAGAGCATGTTAGAGATTTTTTGGGATGTAGAGGTCGTTGACTTCTAGGATCCCATCACTCTTAGTCCAGCACTAGTGCACGTCAGGATCCACCTATAGATCATTCGACAGTTGCACAGACTATGGGTTTTACTGAGATGTTGATTGGTTTTGCTTCGTCATCGTTGATGCCATCTCACCTGCATAGACCTCTTCACTCATCATTTATGGAACGACATGGGATAGATCAAATGGATGCAGATGTTGGTTTGTTGCTTGACCGTATAGTTGATATGGTGGAGGTGGACATTTCAGAGGACATAGGTCATCTGATATCAAATGATGTTTATGTATGTGTGCATGTGCATGTTTCAATTCCTTTTTAATTATTTTTAAATTTTAGTTTTAACTAGATATTCATGTATTGATATATATGTATATATATTGTAGGTGGACAAACCTCATGTGACTCCTAGCCTTGTTCCTCTAGATTGTGTACATCGGCGTGACTCTATGGATGAATTTGTTGCCAGTGGACATGTGAGTTTTAAATTTTTATATATACATGTGTATATGTACATGCATATGTATGCACATAGATATAGATAAATATTTAAAAATATACAAGTACATTCTTAAAAATAACTTTCATAAAATTTATTTAATATAAATTATATGAATTTAACACATTTTGTACACATTTTTATTTGCAGGGCTCAGCACATCCATCAGAGTAGGACCATTCTCTTTCAGATGGTCATTTGACTAAGAGTTGACATTCAGATTAGGCCATACACTAGATCTATGATCTTTACTACATGTATTTGCTTATATGATGATCTTTAGTATTCGACATTTGATGATCTTTGCTTGTATACATACATTTGGCTCTTTTCTTATATACATACATTTGGCTATTTGCTTATATACATACGTTTGGCTCTTTGCTTATAACATGTTACATGTTTATACATTGAATCTATTTACATGTATGTATGTGTTTGCTTATGTTTACATGTTTGTATGATATATGTATATACATTTGCTTATATTTAATATACATACATTTTCTTATTTGATGATCTCTTAGAACTTACATTTCCTTATATAATATACATTTGATCTCTAGTAGAATTTTAGGAAATGAACATGCCACTTTATAATTAAGTTCATTCATGTTGACCACAATAAATAATTTGCATGCACACCCATTGAATTTTATAGTAAGAAGTCAAAAATTATAAAATAAATGACTCTCAAGCTCAAGTAGACTAATGATATTTTATAAATGAGTTATAAAATATAATTATAAAGAAGAGGTAGGAACATTCCTTTTATAATTATATACCATCCTTCAAACACTTTCCCTCTAAGTTATAATTTTTTTATGTTAAATTATTTCATAAATAATCTCTTAATCTACACCATTATTAAATTATACGAAAATTTTATTCTTTGAAACATTAAGAAAATTCAATTAAAATTATACCTCTATTGTCTTTTTGACAAGTAACAAAATTCTAAAATTACTCTAAGATATATGTTGCATATCTATACATTAAAAAACAACAAACTCCACAATGAAATAACTTGTTTGATTACCACTTGATTCATTTAATGATCTAGGATGTAGTTATTCCATACACTAGAATAATTTTTTTCCCATATGCATATAGATACAAGCTTATTTTCCATTATTCCACATCAAGTTGCAAGATTAATTCACATTTATATCACTTGGAGCTCATAGATTTTGGAGAAAAGGTTTTTGCACATTTATCAAGGAGGCAAATATTGGAGAAGGCAACTTTTCATTTTTATTAATCAAGGCAAAATTTGGAGGAGAATTTAACTAAGTTTCTAGAGGATTTATTTTGAGACATATTTAACTTGAAGAAGAAAATGGAACAACAAAGAAAAAGAAAAAATGCGTCTCAACAAAAATTGTCAAAAGAAGAAGAACAAAAGAGGCATGAACAAAACTTCGAAAATTATCATAGAAAGAAACAAGGTACATGCTTGTTTCTTCTCTCTCTCTCTCAAGTGTGTGTTTAGGACTTTTATTAACACCTCAATTTGTTTTGCTTATAAATATGCATGCCTTTTATGAAAACCATGTTAGATTTAACTTGGAAACTTTAATACTAAAAAATAGTCATCTTGCATAGACATTACCTAAATTGCTTATCATCTATTTCCAATTGTTTTTGTTCCATGGAATTCTTAAGTTTAAGAATATTTGATTTTATTTGTTTCAACTCCACTTAAATAACTCAGTCTCTCACTTTCTTTGCTTGCATGTAAATTCAAACAAGTAGGAAATTCTCAAGCGGAAGTCAATCCAAATCTAGATATTGGATCAAAAGAATTCGTTGAAGAACACATGGACCTTGAAGTTAGGGAGGAGACCCAAGTTCAAACAATGCTTGTTGGAGAGGGGTCATGATCACTTCCTTCTACTGGTATGGATGAGCATATAAAACTAGATATTCAAAACTTCTGTCACTTATAGCATCATGTCTTATCACTTTGTTTGCTTGCATACATAAAATTCACTTATATAGAATCATCTCTCACTTTTCTTTGCAAAATATTTTGTGACATGTAGAAAGGGCTCAACAAGCAGGAAGTTCTCATGTTGAAGTCGAGCCAAATCTAGATATTGGATCAAATGAATTCACTGAAGAAAAAATGGACCTTGAAGATAGAGAGGAGGCCCAAGTTCAAACAATGCATGTTGGAGAGGGGTCAGGATCACTTCCTTCTACTGCTATGCATGAGCATATAAAACTAGTTGAAAAGGTGATGAAACAAATTTCTTATAGAAATTTAGATCATTTACTTGAAATGGATATGGAGAAGCTGAAATGTTATGCCAACTAGCCTTATAATAAGAGAAAGAGGTCAATGACTAAATCTGTAAATGGAATAATCAATCATCATTTCAAACATCTTGATACACTTGAAGAAACCCAATTGTTATCATGTTTACTTCTTCGTAATGCGCTGAAAGATTCATTACAATTATTGGGTGTACATTCGGCATCAAATAAGAATAAACACATGGGATTACAAAAGGATATTGCTCAAAATGTTAAAAAGGGTTTAGATTCCATTGGGAAAGGATCTTAATCAGTGGATAAGGCCACTACAAGAAGGTTGATGTTGACATCTATTGTACATCAAGATATAGCAAGAAAAAAAAAAATGTCTGCACTTTTCAGCTGAAATTGGTTAATATTAGAACCACATTAATAAAATATGAGAAAAAAAAGAAAGTTTTTGGACGAGGGTTTAGAAGGAAATTGGGAAATTATGTGTAGATCTCCCCATTTTTACAGGATTGAAGATGTTGGGAACTTGATCTCAAGTTTTTGGCATGATCAGACTCATCCATCATCAAATACTAGAGAGGTTATGAGACACATGATTGGGCCTGGTATTTATGAAAATCATATCAAACATTGGCTAGACATAAAAAAAATTGATATGTATATGAACTTTTGTAATACATATCCTCATATAAAGATTGAGAAAACAATATTTGAAAGGTTAAAGCCATATTATGTGAAGATAAAGATTTTTTTTGAAACTTGTTGTTGTCGTTATCATATTGAATTTGATCTCTACTATCAGGTATTTTGAAAGATGAGAGAAGAAAGTTGTGGGTTTCAAAGTGCACCTCCTAAACAGGAAAATTTGTTCATAAAGGCTATTTTATGTGATCATGAAAATGGACCTCAAATAAACTACATAAAAGGAATTTGTGAGACATGTGGAAATTTGGCTAAATTTCCTTCAAGAAATGAGGATAATGACCTAACAAAGACAATAAATTGCAAGAGGTAAGTACTATTTTTAGAAAGTTTATTTGTTTCAATTTGATTATATTGTTATTTGAATTCTCTAATGTAATGTTTCATTCATTGTGTGGTTTATTACTTATTCACATAATTTACTCACACAGGTACAAGTATGTAAAGTTGCAAACAAATTTTGGGAAAGAATCCACAAGGTTGAACTATGTAGAAGAGGAGATTCCTATTAGAAAATTTATGGAAGATTTTTGAAAATTGATACAACATACATACAACATTCCTTTTTTGCTAAGTGGCAATCACAACAATTCCAAACATTGAGAGATACTTTCCCACTTGGAACAATTCTATCAGTAGTTGACTTTGCAAAAAATTACTCCTTTGTACATCAAAAGGAGATTCAATCAAAGTATTACTTTCAAAGCAGATCACTATTATGGCTCATGTGTGTTATCGACATGCATAGTCAGAATTGGATGGTGTTGAGAGTATAGATGAAGAATGAGCCATAAAGAAAGAATATCACTTTTATATTAGTGATGATAAAGAGCATGACATGCTTTTTGTCCAACATTGCTTTACAATTTTTTTTAGAATTTGAGAAGCAGGGGTGTAAAATTTGAAAAGAATTTGGTATGGTCAGATGGATGTACAACACAATTCAAATCTTCACGACCATTTTATGCACTTTGTAGATATCATAAAATCTAAAAAATACCACATGTTTGGAGTTTTTTTTTAGAGTGGCCATGGAAAGGGTGAGCATGATGGAGCAGGATCTTGCATCAAACAAGCTTTAAGAAAACATCAAATGAGTTATCCAAAAGACCGTATAGAAAATGCACATGATGTTGTTGAATGGTGCAAGAAACACTTTGCATCAAATGTGGTCAACACATCTTCGAGAACAAAACAACACATTCCACATAGACTGTTTTGGGAGATATTAGATATGTATAAATTACATTTTTAAAAATTTGAATTTATTTAAATTTAAAAATTATATATATATATATATATATATATATATATATATATATATATATATATACATGTTTTTTCACTTAAGTTTGTTTTTGTACATGTATCTAGGTGTGGACAAAAGATCAATACATGGATGCAAGAGGGTAGAAAAAATAAAATCTTTGTAGTGTGTTAGGAGTTCAGATAGTCACCATGGATGGACATTACACACAAGGGATTACTCTTGTTTTTGCACTAAGTGCATTGCAGGAAACTCTGATCATGCATGCAACAACAAAGAACTTGGATATGTTGGTAAATGGGATACAGTGCCACTAGTTGTTTCAGAACCATATGATGAAAATGAGGAAGAAATATTTGAAGAAATTCCTTTGATTTCAATTGATTATGACCATATATCAGGATTGGTTAGAAAGGTACATGTGTAAAGTTTTCAATAATTTGTATATTATATATATATATATGTATATATATCCTAGTTAATGATCTTTAAAGTCTAGAGACATTTCTTTTTTAGAAATTTTGTGTGTAAATTTGGTGTACAAGAGATGTTTTTTGTAGTCATATGAGCCTAGAAACATCAAGGTGTTAGCTATTATTTATTGCATTGCATAGAAGAGAGGAACAAGCTAACACAACAGAGCAAGTGATGGAATGTCATTTCCCACAGGTGAGTTTGAATTTAAAATTATATATACATTGAGTTCCACATGTGCATGCATTACGTATAAACATTAAATATATATTGTACAAAACTTGAGCTTGAAAATGTTGTACTGCGTTCATATGTCTTACCAAGTGGGTTCATGTTTACCATGTCACGGGGTTTTGTTCCCAGCAATTACAAAGGGGACATATCTAAAACAAGTCAAAGTTGTTTAGCATAGGATTCATTTTGTTGACTATCAACCTGACAACAAGGTATATCAATATAGTCACTTGATAATTGCTACCACCCTACATCTTCATGTAGTTCCACATGCACATGGCTAAAGAAAATGGAACTAGATAGTGAAGATCATCAAAAAATTCTACATGTTATTGAAGAGCGGGCTGGACCAGAATCTTTGACTTAGATTGTATCCATGATTTTCAAGTTCACTTGTAACCCTATATACATGTTCAAGTGAGAACTTATGAGTAACTCAAATTTACATAGTTGGCAAATCATTAAAGTGTAAATTACAATTATATGTACATATTTGTTCCATGGATTTCTTAAGATCAAGAATCTTTGATAGCATCATCTCTCACATTT
>VDFB02047230.1:277576006-277762006 GCA_007258455.2 Sequoia sempervirens
GGGTGTAAGGGTAGAGGGGAGAGAGATAGAATTAGGGTGTAAGGGTAGAGGGGAGAGAGATAGAGTTAGGGTAGAGGGTACAAACAAATAGAGAACATAAATCTATAAAAAAACCAAATTTTTCATTTAACACGAGCACATTTTGAAGAAGTAGAGACATGGTTGTTTTAGGAAGAAATAATGCACTCATGTTATAACACAAGCGCATTTTGTCTTGCTCTAAAAATGATATAAAAAATCAATATAATTGTGATGTCAGCCCACATTCTGCATATTCTCTTGGCCGTTCTATGTGTGCTCTGACAAAAAGTAGCTTTTTGATGATGTTGTGAAGTATGCATGCATGATTTTTAGATTCCACCATCTTTTTCATGATATTTCCACCACCTTTGCATGAAATAACAGAGTTTTCATGTTGAAAGGAATATAATATCAATTCAAGTTTGAATTCCAGTGATAAATGATATACAATTGAAGTTTGGAGGGGAACAAGCTTTTGAAAAAGTCAAGTTGTTGAGGAGTTTGAAGAAAGAAGAAGCAAAGGCTACATAATTGGGTAGAACTCCTCCATTTGAAACTTTGTTTTTTTAGGTATGTGAAGTTTTACACATTTTCTTTTATTATATCACTACAACAAATCCCTATGATTTGCTCCATTTTTTGCTTCCACCCACTGTTTTAATGTATTTTTTGCCAATTTTTTTAAAATGTCGGCACTATTTATTTGGATGGCGCTATTTTTGGAATTTATTTGTGTCGATCAGGACAAGTAGGCACTAATTTTGGTTCTACTTAGCACCGAAATTAGCTCCGCCTTTAGTGCCTATATTAGCTTCGAGTGTGGTGTCACCATTAGCACCCCATTTGGCTCTGAGTTTAGCTTAGAGTTTAGCACCACTTTTAGCTCTAAGTTTAGCTTCGGGTTTAGCACTGGTTTAGACACCCCTATGTTGAAGAGACTTATTTATATGTCTCATCAATGATGTAAAACAATGAAATTTCAACAAGATATAGACATATCGAGGAGAGAATCACTTACGTCACATTAACAAGGTATATCTACAAGTGCTCAGCAAAACAAAACTCTTGGATATAATGAAGTAATGTCAATGAGACATTGAGATATCAGTAAGACAAATAAGATTGTCTTATCGAAACTCTTCAAGTAATGATCAAAAGAATACACCGCTATACCGCCGGGAAGGTGAGAAACATATGCGGTAGAGAGGTATACACCGCAACCCTGTAGCAAGAAGCCTTGATCAAGGCGATAGTGTGGTAAACAGCAGAAGGGAAGGGAAAAACCCCGCCATACCACAACAGGTATAATAAGAGACGATAGTAGTACGATAGTCATGGAATCATTACAATTTACAACACTAAATGCAAAAAATCACATCAGTCACAATCCATTCGAATAAATCATTTAAGAAATCAAGAATATAGCCCGCCAAAATACTCTAAAACTCTAATAAACGTACTCTAAAATTTTTGTTGAAATCTTATTTTTAGGCATAGCCTGGCAGAATGGAGTTTTCATTTTAATAAACATACAATAAAACCTTTGTTGAAACCTTATTTTTAGGTGTAGCCCGCCAAAATGGAGAATTTTTTCAGTAAAGAATGACAGAGAATGGTAAGGAGGCATAGGATTCATTGTTGTTTATCTCATTCCTGCTCTAATCAACAAGGGTTACAATGTTCGTGCTGCTGTTTGTAATCTAGGTATTTAATTGACATATGTTTGCATAATCTCAAATTCCTTCAGATGCTTTTGAAGTATCAATGTATCCTATATAGGGTTTAGAATGAATTCTTTTAATTTTAAAAAATAAATCAAATTCTTTTGAAGAATCAATGTGTCCTATATAGGGTTTATAATAATTTCTTTTGATTTAAATAAATAAATAAATGATGTATTATCCTGTGATTAGATAATGTGATGCATATAAAGCAAGTCCTTCATACTTTCCATTGTTCCAAACCACTACTCACTGCCTTGCTTAAAATGTTGCCTCCATAAGCACAATAGCATGTTTTAAAATCATGGTTACCAGTGATTGACCATTAAGGTCACTACTTTCATCAAGATACAATGAGATTTTTTTTCTTCAAAATTAAGGAATTATGCAAGATAACATTGTGAATTGTTTGTTGTGTACAATTTGATTTTATTGCACATTTACTACTTTGCTAACTACCTTTAAGACTGGATATTGCACCATCAATTGCAATCTCAAACAACTCACTCACTGTCACTTGAAGATTCCTTTCATGAGCATCCTTGTATAAAATCAAACTATGCCCTATAGACTGCCTACTTACTTACTAATATACAGAACTCATTGTTTCATGGTAATTTGAATTTTATTTAGAAGGGGTTAATATGTGGAATTTTTATGTGCAGGAAGAATGGATTGTGATGCAATGTTCGGGTATGGATGGTTCAGCCAAAATCGGATTGCTATCGATGTCATAACCAGGTTGGATTGTACCTTGAGCCAGTGTGAAACACTTCCGGGTTTTTTCACTCCGAAGCAGAACTTGTGTGTAGGAATTTCCAAATATCCAACAAAGGATGTTCCTACATTCTAAAGATAAAATCATAAATCTTCTTATCCAATTTCCGATCCAACCTTACATCTTTAATATCTGATAGAGAGAGTTTGCACATTATAAAGATAAAATCATAAATCTGCTTATCCAGCTTTTGGTCTAATTTGAGGTCTTGAATATCGAACAGAGAAAGTTCCTATATTCTAAAGAAAAAAACATAAATTTTATTGGTCCAATTGGAGATCCAATTTCAGGTCGTGAAGCTCCGACAGAGAAAGTTCCTACATTCTAAAGATAAAATCATAAATCTGTTTGGTCCAATTTGAGGTCCAATTGTAAGGATTTGTCTTTTTAATTATACTTTCTGACATTTGTCTTGATACAAATTATTTCTTTAGAATTATGGTATTTATTTTCTTCTAATGTTTTCAACCCTCATTTCAGGGAAGAGCTTCGAAGATGGTTCCTTCAGATGGAGACTACACTTTTTCGCTATAGGTTCCATCTAGAAACACCAGAATCTCAGGTACTATCATACTCAAGTACAACAGAATTTGAAGTTACCTTGTTCTCCTTGATACAAAATGTTGTCCTTCAATCCCTCTTAAGCAACATTCACTATTATGCACTTCATCATTGTACCTTTCATGCATTTGATTTAATTTTTTATGTGGAAACATGTTGCCTCTATCTTTGCAAGTGATGACTATTGTGTAAGCTTTTAATCCACATGACTTCCCCTCATGTACAATTCTTGAGATTGTTATGAGGCTTGGGACTGTTTACTTTTAACCAAACTGTTAATGAAAACTATCTTGGAATCCTTGATGATCATTTTTGTCAAAATCATGGCTATGTTGATAGTGTCTGAATGTTCTTATTAATAAGGATAAATCTTTATCAATAAGGAGATTACCCCTTACCAACATACTCCACGATCCTTGCAAAGATTGATCTTTAATGCTTCATGGATGGTTTACTTGTGATTATCCTTCTCAAATGAAACAATAGGGTAGCAGGCTAGGCTCAGCCCTTTTGGGAGCCACATTTCACCCCACATGTTGTAACTAGATAAACAAAACAACCTAATTTTATCTATACCTGCACAATGAGAAAACATGTTAGATAAAACCGAGCATATGATAGATATGTTTGATAACTTTCTTGTTTTTGTAGACATCTATGGTATGCAAGTTATTTAAATGCACATGATGATAAAATTATATGTTTATAGATGTATGCACATATTTTGACTAGTGATCCTTCATTTATCTAACAACACTCTTCTCACTCAAATGTAGGGAACCTAGGAGCAGCAAGGAATACATCAACTTGGAGGCTTAGACAAGTGGGAAGACTGAAGATGATGCAAAACAAAGCAACTGGGATTCATCATTGTCCCCTTTCTCTTTAAGTACATTTTTCTCTTTTGTATCTATATATGTATATTTTTTCAATTATATGCATTCAAATAGTTAGTTCCATGACTTGTGTGGAACAAAATTTACATTATCAATAAAGACTATATTTTTGAAAGGATTGTGCAATCTTTCCTATATTATATGCATTTGCATAAGTGCAATCTAGTAATTTGTAATCTTCTAATTTTGTTTATGTACATGAATGTAATGTAGCAAAAATAAAAATGTACCTTACTCTTCATTTGAAAATCACAAAATCTCTACCTGATTGAGCTATTAACTTTTGTTTCTTCACGAACATATGTTGATACAAAATGAATAGAAGAAGCATACAAGTAATCCTAATTTTTTCTGCCAACAATGCATACCAAAGATTGAACAATTTAAGGATATTGCAATAGGTAATTTGTATCGACACAAATAATATTACTGAAGCATTTCAAAGTTTAGGCCATAAGACTCATCCTTTTTTAAACATGGATTATGTTGTAGCCAAAATTCCATCCTAATTATTTTTGCATACTTCCATTTTCACTCATCTCTTACATCCACCATATGCATAGAATTCCTGTCATAATAACTTAAATTTAATAAAATCCCTCACATGAGCTTCCAAATAAAACCCTTGATCACAACATCAAAGTGTATTCCTCCTTTGAAATACTCCTATGATTTCTCATAGCATATTACCAATACAACACCATGTCAATGAGAGTCCCTCCAAAGTCTCCCCGACATTAGCACAAAGCACAAATCAGAAATGTAGATGAGACACCCCTATGTCGAAGAGACTTATTTATATGTCTCATCGATGATGTAAAATAGTGAATGTTAATAAGATACCGACATATCGAGGAGATAATCACTTATGTCACATCGACAAGGTATATCTACAAGTGCTCGATGAAACACAACTCTTGGATATAATGAAGTAATTGTCAATGAGACAGTGGCATATTGACAAGAGACATTAATTTTTCTCATCGACACTGGAAACCAACATTAGAGGAACATAAGATCTAATGTTGATGAGATATTGAGATATCGGTAAGACAAATAAGATTGTCTCATCGACACTCTTCAAGTAATGATCAAAAGAATACACTGCTATACCATTGGGAAGGTGAGCAACATATGCAGTAGAGTGGTATACACCGCAACCCTATAACAAGAAGCTTTGAGCAAGGCGGTAGTGTGGTAAACAACAGAAAGGAAGGAAAAAACACCGTCCTACTAGCATATTGAAGAAACAATAGGCATTTTAATTAAAATTCTCTTCGACAGTTATGAAATGATGATTAGTCCGACTGATGTGACTAACGAAAATATCAATGAGACTACCACTATTAATGAATAACTTGATCAGAAAGGTGGCATGAGCGCCATTTATGAACTAAGGCTGGATGAATTATCCTAAAATTTGATAAATACAACCTCAAAGAATTTGAAATCATTGTGAATTGTAATTGAAGGATTTGGAGAACCAAGTTGGACAGTGGTAGGTAGCTAGAAATTTGCAGTATTTATCTAAGTAAGTGGTCTAGACTCAACTCAAATTATTTTATCAGTAAGTAGATGAAAGCATTGCATGACTAGGGTTGAGATGGAAAAAACCCCAGGAAAATAGAAAGCAAAAAGATAGAAAACTGAAGCTAGACAATTGAATCAAGAATTAATCGATCAGTGTCCTAGGTCTAGGCCAAAATCTAGAAGAATAGCATAGCTTAACCCATCTTGTGTGACATTAGTAGATAAACAATTTTTTTTTGGAGATGTATGGACTTTGTGTAGGGGTTACAACCTCTTTATTTATCATTATAGGAAGAAATTTTGGCATAGCCTAGTCTCAAACCCATGGAATCTGAATTTGGGTAAACTTGTAGTACCCAATGTCTTTGTAAATGTAGATTTAATCAAGGTGTTGGAAAAGAATTACAATTCGAAGATGAGAGAAATTCATTTGCCTGATGGGTCACAGTTCATGGTCATAAAGCTAGATTATATTTCCATGATTTTTCAGCTAGACACTTCCCTGAAAACAAAATTACGAATCAGAGACTTGTTGGAGGAATACCGCACCATGGACACAAGTTAGAAGAGGTGGAAATTTCCTCTACATAGGGTCAAAGGTGTGGGTAACAAAACTATGAGGTTCTCTAGTGAAGATTAATCCCCCATTCTCTGTGGCTTTGTTTTAAGAATACTTTCAATACACTTATTACTCAGCTAGTCAAGTATTGGGAATTGATGTTCTTGAGAACATGACAATTGCTCCCATGGTTTTAGCCATAGACATCTAGAGCCATAATGCCCAACCCTATGTTTATGCAGAGTATTTATCAGAGGCAATCAATAATGCCTTCAATATCATCAAGAATGACAGTGAAGCCATTCATTTCAAGCACTATTCTCTTTTCATGCACATGATATTATATGAAGGGAAGGTGATAGGGATATGGGGTGAGGGATTAAGAATAAAAGACTTAGATAATGATGGAATTCAAGGCTTGTACAAATGTGGAAATTTGTGTGGAACAATAGGTGTGGGAGATCCCACTACCTATATTTTGAGGAATATTTTGTCAAACCACTATACAAGATGCTAGGCCACAAATGTGACTACAACCTCTCCCCAGAGATCTTAAGATTTCTTCGACCAAAAGATATGGGTCATGAAGCAGGGATAAATCACAATTGGGGGGATTGGTACATGTTTGGGGATTGTACTATTATTAGGTTTTATGGATTTGAAGCTACACCTTATTTGTTGCCTAAGATTGTGCTAGACAGAGTTGCTTATTTAGAGATCATAAGGCAATTGTCATTTTTAACTTTCATGCATTTAAAGAGCTATGGGAGGTAGACTTTCATACCTTCTACTTTATGCTTTGGTGATTTCACTATTATCTTTGATTTAGGCTATGACTTGGTTAGTGATAAACTGGATTATTATGGCTTGTCGGTTGGCAAAAAAAGGTAAAATTTTGATCCTGAACACTTCATTTGTGATGCCAAAAATTTTCAGAAATTGAAAGGGTATGAACATAGTTTCCTTTTAGAAGATGTCATCAGAAATTGTGAAGAAAAACAAAACATGATGTGAATGAATGTCTATAGTAGGGTTATGATGGTTGAGGCTTGGAAGGTGAATAATAGCCCAGACTACGCAGGGGCTTTCCCTGAGGTACAAGATCCCATAGAAAAATTGCATAGTTAATCCTCCATGAAGAAGAATTGATAAGAGATGTGCCATTTGTGGCATTTGAAAGAGGAAGGGGCATCGGTCCTAGGAGGAAAGTAGAAAATATCACACCACTAGATCACTTATCACCTCAGCCTACTAATGAAGTGATATTTTTAGTTGGTTCCCCATCCATGGAAGAAGATAACACTGAGGAGGAAGAAGAAGTCTCACAATTTAATGCTCCTGTTATACCCCAATATGAGATGCCATTAGAAAGAAGTGTGATCGCCTTTGAAGCCTCTGATGAGCTATCAGATGATGTGAGGCATTGCGCAAGTCAGGAATTTGTTGTAGATGATACTTTTGCGCAGACCCCTAAATTTAAGTCCTTTATATATGAGTATAAAGGATGACTAATAAGAGAAAGGTTAAAGGACATTGACCCTGAGAAAGAGGCTTATTCCTTTAAAGAGTTGCAACATGAAGTTGATAGGGAAATGAGAAACATGACTGCTGAGAGAGGAAGAGCATTATTGAAAGAAGTTGGATTTATACTCCTTCCTGGGTGGGATATTAGTTTAGCCATTGTGTTTGAAAATTTTTTGAAGAGAAAGAATAAAACTTTGCAAATAACAGATGAAGAAGGTGGCGGGGTCTATACATGGTCAAGGTACAATCCTGATAATACCACTTTGCAAATTTGGGCTCTTTACCCCCCAAGCAAGAAGCCTTCTCTCATTGACCATGATCAGATTTTTGGACATCTCCTGGTGTAAAGAGTAGGGGAGACAGTTCCCTTGGATACTATTGACTTGAATGTGAATGTAGCCAAATTCACCAAATCCCAGATCCAAAAACTAGTAAGAGATAACTAGTGGTTGATAGAGGAGAATGACATGTTGAAACAAGAATTAACCAACTACAAAGATAGGCTGCCTACTTCTCCAAGGCTGTACTCTCCTTTAATTGAACATGAAAGAAAAGTATTAGAGGCCATGTCTGAGACTGCTCAATGGAAGCATAAATTTGAAAAGGCTCAAAAGGAACAAGAAGAACTAAAAAGAAAATTGAAGGCTACTAATTTTGAACTAGCATTAGGGATAATTTGTATGAAATTCAAAGATATGTTCCAACATGCAGATGGTGTCTGGTGTGCTCACAGTGGAACATACAAGGCCCTCATGGAGCATGGAAGTTTGCTTGATAGGATGAAGGAAATGGAATCCCATATCAAGCAAAAAGATGGAGATAATAATGCTTTTCTCCAAGAATGTCAGAGCCTCATTAATACACATGAAAACTTCTAGAATATCTTGACACATGAATTGAGTGACTTTAGCTAGCCACTATGTATGGTCATGCCAGATTTCTTTGAAGAAATAGATTTGAAGGATTGGGAAACTTGGAAAAATGAGATATCAAAATATTTTCCAGGCATCCTTGATGACATCAATGATGAAGATGAGGTACTCAGGAAAACGCATAAGAAACTCAGGAGGATTGTTGGATTGGAGAATGTAATGATAGAAACTCTACAAAATGCAAACACTTATGCCTAGGAGAAATTCATTGATCAAATGTCAAAGCTTAATTTTTTCCTTGCACGAGTTGTATGAGGAGGTAGTCATATTTTGGTTGTTGTGGATGCATTAACATGGTGCTTGAGCCTTGAACAGATCTTAGGTGGTCACGGGTGCTTGCTGATGATTAACGGATTGTGGTGCATCCAACAATAAACTCTTTTTAAGTTTCTATGTTATGTTAATTATGCTTTAGTTAAGAAACGATGTAAATTTTGTGAACGGACTTGAAGCTTGTTGCTTCCCGTACAAATAGGGAAACCAAGGTCTGATTTTGATCATCATATCATCATCATTTCAATCCATTAGAATAGATACTAGACCATCTCATCCACTTATTCATATCAAAAGAACTCATGTTATGTATGTTTATAGTTTGAGCAATATAATGGAGCAGATACATTATAACTCATAATCCATTTTCAGTGTTCAATTGTTGTGTCTATTTTCATGCTTATTTATTGCTTTGCTATCTCCAAAGTGGTCTTTTCAAATTTTTTAAATCTGCAAGATTTATCAGGGCACATTTGATGTTATTGTGTGGATGCTTTGATTGGTTTTTGGTTAGGTGTGAATTAAATTCCTTTCAAATAATTTAGTTTAATTGGTTTGTATTAAGGATTAAAGTCCTCTTAGAGATTGGCACCCTCTTATGGTCTAAAAACCTACATTTTTGAGACCCACTAGATTGCAAATAACTCTTGAAAATTTAGAAGTCTATGAATTAGTGTATATATTCTTGTACTTGTAAATATTCATTTACTGTTATGTCTATTAAAGAAAATAGAGTTTGAATAAAATATGCTTCACCATTTTTTGTAAGTGAGCATGTGAATTATTGTTTAAGGAAAAATCTTACAGTGTTTACATTTTCAGTTTACTAGTTTCAAATCTTCATTTGCTATGTATATAAAACTATATTTGCTCTTTATCTCTAATGACATAAAACAGTAATGCCATCAAAATCAGGGTTTTCAATTTCAGCACCATCATTGTCCACACTTTTCATATCCTATTCACTTTCAAGTACAATCATCAAAATTTTATTTTTATTTCTTGTCCCAATTAATCTTGATTCCTTTTAGCGCAACATAGTAGGTTGCATGTTAAATTTCAAACATTTTCTTTGCATTTTTTTTTATATATTATTTTCCCAGTGCATCATTATGTAACAACAATTTCACTTCTAAGATATACAGTAAAAATAAATGAAAGAACATGTTTTCTTTGTCAAGGGAAATGTATGGTGAATATCCTATGTCTTTCAGATAAGTGTGCAAGCGAAATAAGACATAACTAATTGAATATGATTTTCTACTGGACAATTGTTTTTTTATGTGCTTTTTACTTTTTGCATGTGGATTACCCTCAAAAAGAGACTACTTATCTTTTCTTAAATGAAGCCTTTACATTTTTTGTCTACAAAAGGAATTTATTGCTTGACAACAGGTTCATGAACTTCATACAAATTAAGATTGGTGTAAAAGGCCATCCCCGCAAATGTTGTTTGGTTTAGAATTATAATGGAAAATAAAAAAAAACTTGTTAGGAGAATAAAATAGGTTTTCAATTGTCCAAGTACAACATAATATTACTGAAGCATTTCAAATTTTAGGCCATAAGAATCATCCTTTTTTAAACATGGATTGCAAATAATTCTGAAAATTTAGAAGTCTTGTTCATTAACATTATTGTCTACTACAATTTCATCTAGTGTATCATTGTCAATGTTCATATGTTCTTTCAAGTATTTAACATTATCATCATCCTCATCTTGACCTGCATCATCTTCATCATCATTGAAATTTGAATGTAGACCATCTATATTGTTACCAGATGTATTTGGATCATCATTTTCTATACCATCCATATTGTTGTCTTCCATAACATCATCTAACTTTGGATTGTTGTCTTCTTGTGCTTGAACATAACCATCTTCAACATCATCATGGATGTCAATTTCTTTGATGTTCTCTAATCCCTCTCTCTCATTTTGTTGGCCATCTTTTTTTTGCTCAGTATCCACTAATGCATTGTCAAATGCATGCCTTAATCTTGGATCATAATGTATGACAAATATCCATTTCAGGTCCAAAATATCTTCATAGAAAAATACCTGCACATGAATGACATACAAATATTAGATGTATGCTATAACAATTTTATTGATTAATAAACACATGCATATATTCACAATAAGCTATGAATTAATAGAGTAATGATCACTACCACTTCTTGTTTGAGTTAAAGAAATTCCTACTCACAATGAATTGCTAGAACATAATGCTCCTTATCCTCTGGTAGGAACGATGAGGAATCTATAGAAAACAATCCACTATGGGTATCATGTCTTCATGTCCTCTCAAATGCTTCATACCATCTACACTTAAAAATACAACATTTAAAAGAGCGGTAATCAAACTCAATAATTTCTTGTATTTTCCCAACATATTGTAGATTCCCTTCAATTATATTCTTATCTTTTGAGCTTGATCAACTGGATTGCTTGAAGTCAACCATGATGCCACAATCGAAGGATCATCTCTTTACGTGTACACTTTCTACACGATAATGTCAACCATATGCCCACATTGCTAGATATTTCCTCACCTATGAAAGACCATTTATTTTAGTGAAAACAAATATAGTGATGAATATTAAAATAGTTAATACTGTCAAAACTATAAGGAAACAACATTATGTAAAATTCCAACTATACCTTTCTTTCACATCCTCTAGACATGTTAATTTCATCTTCTGTTATGTTTGAATTTGTACCTGCATCTTCTATTTGATTTTGAATTTGTTTAATAACCCATTCTAGTGTGCAATCTTTACCCCATTCCCCAAGCAAATGAGTGGGAAATGGAGTATTCCTTGGGTTTGATCTCTTAAACTGTCTCCTTGCTTCTAACACTTCTCTCTTTTTAGCATACATATCAATCCATTTGTTCATAAAGTCCATGTGGTACAGAATGAAATTGTTGAGTATAGAACTTTTGTCTACACCTATTACATGTCAACATGTTTATTTCAAAATCCAAATGTCATGCTGTTAATTTGACAAATAAATTACATAGTAAATTAATGATTGCAAGAAAAACAACCACACTGATCATGAATTTACTTACTAATTTGTACTTCAACACCATTAGATTGTGTTTTTTCTCTATCAATAATATCTAATGCTCATTCTTCATCCTAGACATGTGGTCCATCTTCAAAATCCTTACCAAGGAATTCAAACAGGAAGAAAAATGCTTCATTCAATACATACCCTTCAGCCATGCAACCTTCTGGATGTTCCTTTTGTCGGACATATCTTATAAGAGTTTTCATATACCTCTCAAAGAAAAACATCCACCTTGTTGATACGACACCCGCCAATTCAATGTCATCAACTAAGTGTATAAGTAAATGGACTTGTAGGTCCATGAAACTTGTAGGGAGCTCCTTCTCAAATACACATACAATTTCTGCAATTTCCTTCTTCCACTTTGGCACTTCAGATTCATGGATCTCCTTGGAGGTCACCCACATAATATAAGAATAGTAAATTAGTATGAAACTTTAGTCATAAATTAAAATGCAATATAATATCTCTATGTCTCTCACACATGAACATTTCATATAACCACATACCTTGTAAATGTTGACAATCGACTTATGGCATTCCTTAAGTCAACTGTAAGACATGAATCCCCTCTAATTTCCAATGGCATGATATGCTATCAAACACATTTATGAAAAGGTCATTAGTAATTTTTTTTCACACAACAAAATATCAAAATAAATTTAGTGCTTAATCAATGTTACCAGTAAATGTTAAATGCTGATATATAATACCTTCATTAAATTATGAAAATCATGTGTTTTAAATCCTATGATATGTCCATCAATTGTAAAAGCATTAGCCAATGATGACCCATAGCCAGTAGGTGTCCTTATTGAACGGATGACATTTTTAGTTGGTCTAGCTCTTTTTTTTTCAAAATCCATGGAGCTTTTGTATATGTTTCATTTTCCCTATTTGGCCACAAATGTTTTCTATCAAATTTGGTACGCAAAAGAGCAATATCTCTCCTTGAAAAAAAGGTGTCCTCTTTGCCTGATATGTGTCGAAATATAGAATCAGGGACATTTTTGAAGATGTGCATAGGATCTAATAGGTGAGATATTAATAGATCCTTCTAGTAAGGTATCTCATAAAATATGGATTTCCTTTTCATTCCTTTTGGCATATTAACTACAACTTGTACTGGTTCTTCAATTGAATCACCCCGATCAAAAAAATCCTCCCAAGCTTTCAATTCAGCATCTTCATACTTATTAAGCCAATCACTTGGACCCATAATCATGGGAGGGCCTCTATTTTCAACTTTTCCATCAAATTGATTTTTCAAACGATTTCTAAACCTATGATCTAGTGGTAGAAAAACCCTATTGTTTGCATAAATAAATTTATGTATATCTTTAGAATATCGCCCTTGAAATTGTTCTACACATATTGGACTTGGGTATTAGTATATGTTTCATCAAAATCTTGTACCTATCAACAAACACAAGAATTATTTAATGTTTGAAAACAATTGGATAAATCATAAATGTATCAATTTCAAAGAAATATAATCAAATATGGCTTAAAAAATAAAAATATAAATTGTATGAACATATATACCTACCTCTTCTTCAGTGCAATTATTTGTTGTGTATGCATTATCCATTGTCATATCCTCTTCCAACCACTGTCGCCTATGTGATTTAATAGTTTTAGGTCCACATCCATGTACATATCTTCTTCTTTTTCTAGTTGAATGGTCAGGATCTGCATTTGCTCCAATCTCCATCTAAAATAATCAACAACATGCATTAATTTATGTCAAGATTGGATAATACATTATAAATTTCAATAATACTATGAAAAAAGATGGACGTATCACAAAATGCCATCAGATCATTTTTTCCTAAGTTAAGTCAAAATTTTAGTACTTGATGTCCTACTTCATCTGTTGTGTCCTCATTTGATATGACACGATTTGTTGCCATGGCCTCATCTCACCCCTATAATATACAACATAGTAAATAATGTTTAGTACACCAATTATATCATTTCAACAAGTATGATATCCAACACAAAACCTCACTTTAGTCATATATTTGACATATTGATATTTCCTCTATGTTGTAGCATTTGTGAATTCATAAATACCTTCCTCCTTTGGTTGAGTTTACTTTCTCTTCTTACCTCTATTGTATCTGCATATTTCGTTGTCTCTTCTATTTCCACCCACTTTCCTCTCAGCGATTTAGTATTTCTACATTGTTTATGTCCTATTTCCATGGCCTCCTCTGTGAATAAAAATATTGCCATAGAAGCTTTCATAGCACTACTGCCAGGAAGGAAGAAGCAACTTGCAGGACCACGGTAAAAACCACTCTACCACACTGAGCGAGACAATGGTGGTCACCACACTACCACACGTCAATTGTAGAAGACTTGTGGGAGTCACCGCAACATCACTAGGAACAAAAGGAAGAATCGTGTGCCACCACATAATCTTTCATTGCACTACCTTCGAGAAGGATGAAGCACCTTGTAGGACAACAGTAAAAACCACTCTACCATACTGAGCTGATGAAGGAGCCACGGGATAGTGGTGGTCACAAAAACAAGGCAGGAGTTGGAATTATTTCCAACACTTTGGATCTTGTGATACACAACAATGAAAATAGTCACTATACAACAATGATAGGTGCCCAATTAGGTGCACTTGGCACCCCAAACAAATTACATTAATGACAAAAATTTGACGCTAAAGTTTGTGTTAACTAACACCGAATAGAGCGTCGACTACTGAATCAAAATCAAAAAAATTAAAATTTCCCACGTGAAGGAGGAAATTAGATGACAAAAAAGGGGGAAATGTCATGCAAAGGAAGAGATCAGGGTGCTACTAGCAACTAATGAGAAATTCAATTTAGTTTGTGACACCATAGGTAACGTTACAATTTTTTTTTCTTCATTGAATTCGTGATTGTTTACTGCTATTTGTATTGCATTTGAATTCCTAATTATTTACTGGTTCATGGCCTAACCTGTCCAGGAAACCTCTAAATTATCCCATCATTATAAATAGTAAGAACTTTGATAAACCAACAAAAAAATTACCCTACTCATTTGAGCTTTGGCTCAAATATTATAGCACAAAGCTAGGATGCCTTTGTATTCTTTCCCTAACTTGGGTATCAAGGAAAAAGTGAATTGTTTGGAAAATTTGGGAATTAGGTTGGTCACTGCTAAGCAACTGCTAAAAATAAACATAGAAACCACTTGGTTTTGAGCAATTGTGCCATAATCACCAATGCCATGACAAAATGAAAGAGTTTTCATGATAAGGTTATCAACACTAAGAAAACCCATTGAACATATTTTCCCTAAGTTATCAACACTAAGCAAACCTAGCAAACATGTCACTGCTGAGCAATTGCTGAAAATAAATGCAAAAACCACTTGGTTTTTCCTAGTCACGCCATAGTCACCGATGCCATGAAAAATTCGTGCAAGATTTCCTTATGAAAGAATTTTCATCATAAGGTTATCAACACTAAGAAAACCCAACAAACATATTTCCCCTAGGTTAACAACACTAAGCAAACCCAACGAACATATTTTCCCACAAAACAAAAGTTTCATACCACAAATTGGACGAAAGCTTTCATACTTGATAGTGTGTACTTCATTTGGCTCCACAAACTGGATGGAAATAATTAGCCCTAGGTCGCCTCAAAATGTCAAGCAATAGAAGGAAGTGAGCATTGTTAGTAGACTCTGGCCACAATGAGGTAATTCATTGTCAATTTATAGATTTGTAAATGTTTCCATTGTTTCTTTGAATTTTACTTTTTAGTTTTTTATTTCAAAATTTAAAAGAAGAAATATAATATATATATATATACAAGGACATGAGATTGACAAAGATAAAGAGGAATTGGCTTCCATATTGGGAGTAGAGGTAGTGAACAAATTGGTTAATGTGGACTGGACAACACTTGCCAGATACATAGAAAAAAAATCTGGTAACGCCCCTCAAACATTGCAAACAAATCAATTGTGTCAAAGGGAATTAATTGATTCCCTAACCAATCCTAGATCGAAAAAATATGTAAGAGGAAATCACTGACAGTAAAATCTAAGAATGTTGAACAAGGAGCAGAGACATCCAATGTCCCAGCCACTCCTAGGACACAGACTTCTTTGACCATGCCATGTTATCAATCTTGCATTGGTAGCTACAATACAAAGATAAAATACAAAGTGGTTTCAGGGGAAGTCCGAATGATGGATGTTGGGAAAACATTTATGAATAGGTTGAAGGAATCATGCCTTCAATGGTTCAAAGACCATCTACATTTTCCATTCTCACAGATACCCATGCAACTAAAAAAAGCAATTATCCATGACATGGAGACTGATTTTGGCACAGGTTGGTTTGTAAAGAAGATAAAGCTACAAATGTCTCAAAATTGCAAGAGATTTTGGTGCAACCAAACAAAGAAGATAAAAAAAATCCCTCCTGAGCTAAGGTAGAAAAGAAGGCCAATTGATGTAAGTGTGAAATTATGGAAAGAGCTTGTAAAATCATATGAGAAGTCCAATGCATAGAGGAAGTCCAGTGAAGAGAGTACATAGGTATTTGAATTTTCTCATAAGATTATATCAAATCTATTAAATGATATTTAAATTTTATTTGTGCATAGTTAAATTGAATTAGTATATGTTTCAAGACAAGGCCTCCAAGGCTAGGCTTGAGAAACTTCATGCCACGCATCGCAGTGGCTAGAAAGGTTTATAGGCCTTGATCTATACATTTGTAAGTATATTTAATATGTTAAATGATATATTTTTCTATTTCCTTGGAAAAATAAATGATTGCATATTAATTAGTTTAAGTATTCCATGTTCCATGTTTTGACAGGAGGAGAAATATGGCCGCCATCTAAAGCAATTTGAAAAAAATATGTTACAAAAAAAAAATGGAACGATTTTGTACTTTGGATGGAGAATGAGGTATCAATAGTTGAGTTTCAATAACTTAGTTGGATATTGTTGTGTTAATATGTCAATTTGCATCTCTTGTGTTGAGTTGTTTATTGATGCGTAGGATGAATAAATAGAGCTCAAATCTTATGATTACAAGATGACTATTTATGTGCATGAATAAATAGTAGAAGGATGTAGATGAAATGTGTAATAGCCGGTTGTCATAGAAGTCAAACTACCAAAGTAACAACACTAATCGAGTTAACATATATGCATCATATGCATAAACAACTGAAATGCATAACAAATGTTAATCAATACATTGAATTTTGAGATGCATTGAAATAATTAAAAAAAAACATGTTTTGGGGAAAATATCAACAACATGGGGGAAGAAAGTATTAACCCTAATAAAAGCATTTTCTTTTGTTCTTGATACACCATATGTAAGTTTTCCTTGGATGATAGTATTGAATTTCTATATGTTGTGCCCATATAATGTCCTACATGTTACAAATATGGAATAACAATGCATAACTTTGTATCAAGTCCAAAGGCCAAGGCATTATGAATAAGGGTAGCCAAACTTGATAAGGATGTAGTAACTATTACACATATTGACAATCTAGAATATTCATGTAAAGAGAATTTCCTGTGAAAACCATAATCAATCAAATTATGCACATTCAAATCTAAGTTTGAAATCTTGCATTTCAGTCCATGCATCTAGTCCTTGTTGAAGATTAAAAGTGCCAACAACAAAGCTAGAATAGCTCTCCTTAAACCATAGCTAGTTTTAAAGTGCAGTATTTCCAAATTCAAATCTACTTCTCAGTAAGGAAAGGAGGTAGGATTGTCAGTTGCTACCTCAAATAGAGAAGGCCATAGAAAACATTGAAATAGAAGATCCAATAAGTGAGACGACATGTTGTAGACCATAGATAATAAAAATTCTTGCAATGCACATATGCTTGTGATACAAACAAAAGGTGCTTACACATTGTCTGAATATATCCTCATCAAAATGACCAGAAAGAAATTTTAAATTTGTAAGTAAACTCTGATAGTTAAGAAAAACAGTCATAAAAATTGGAAGTAAACTTTGGGAGACATGCAGGTGAAATTAATTCATCTGAATTTATGGCTCTTGAAATACATTAGGATATCCCCTCCTAAAATTTGGACCACATCCATTACCTCCACACAAAACTAGACATCCTTGGTCTTCTTGTTTCCCATGCCATGATATGGTTATGCAAATGAAAGTGAAGCAAAGTAATCATCTCTTTCTCTATTGGCTAGAAGAATGCATGCTTAATGTTTTGATACATGATATCAGCTCTCTCTTCTGCTCTCATGGTTGAATACCGAAATCCATTATGGTGGGCCTCTAGAGTTCCAATCATCTTTCATCCTCTTCCACCAAATGTTGGCCTGATCCACATGTCTGCCAGCCTAATTGGCTTTGTTTTTCAAAGCTAAAGTTTCTCCCGAGTCACTAGTGTAGCTCTCTTTTCCTTTTCAGACTCTTTCATTGCTACAGATCATCTCTGGGATTTAATCATTTGTACCACATGGTTGATGTGCTTTGAATCCTTACATCCAAAGGAAATTTCCTTAACATAAATACTGCTAGGGAATTTCAATGTTGCCATTGTAGTTGGCATTAAAGTCGGTACCTGCAACATTGAAAATTATCCTTATATAAGAATTCCCTCCATCTTGTTGGCTTGTAACACTCTTGATGGTGGCTACATGAAATCTGATTTTGATTCCTCTTCTACATCAAAGGGTTCATATCCTTGATCTGACTCTTCTGAATTATTAGAATCAGAATCACTAGCTTCCATATTCAAAAATTCCCAACCACCATCTTCAATAAATTTATCTAGATCAGTAGTACTCTTCAAAATTGGCCCCCAGTTCAAGTTCATTATTCTTTCATAATAATCTATATCCATGGAGTTCAACTATTCCTTGATGCCATCAAGTGAAGATTGAGGAATGGTGTCAATGCAGAGTACATCCCGCTTAAAGTCTTTGAAAACAATAGCCATATCAAATTCCTTTTGCCCAAGTCCTATTCTCTCAAGGTTAACAATCTCAATCTCACTAATAGTGATTACTAAGAAAGGTAATTCCACCAACTCTACCAAATAGTTTACCGTAGAAACAATAAAAGCAGAGTATTTGAAAGGAACTCCATGAAAACCAAGCTCTCTAAATGGTATATCAAAATCTAGTTCAAAATATTTTAGATGAGGCTGCTCCCATAGCTCTCTTACTTGCTTGAAAAATCCTTGAAACTCTGTATTGATTTTATTTTTCTTGTCCCTCTCTTGTTGTTCTTCCTCAATTTCATCAAGATCATACATTGACCTTCTTGCCCCTCCTAAAGTTTGTACCACATCCATTACCTCCACATAAAACTGAACATCCTTGGTCTTCTTGGTTCCCACGTCGTGATATGGTTATGCAAATGAAAATGAAGCAAAGTAATCATCTCCTTCTTCGCTGGCTGGAAGAATGCATGCTTAATGTTTTGATACATGATATCAGCTCTCTCTTCTGCTCTCATGGTTGAATATTGAAACCCATTATGGCGGGCCTCCAAAGTTCTAGTCGTTTTTCTTCCTCTTCCACCAAATGTTGGCTTGATCCACAAGTCTACCAGCCTAATTGGCTTTGTTTTTGAAAGCTGAAGTTTGTCCTAACTCACCAGTATTAGCTGTAAAATTTTTGAAATTTTATTATGGTATGTGCATGTTGATATGTTGTAATATGATTATGGTTTCATCTCATATGTTGTAATATTAGATATATAACAAAAAAATAAATTATTGCATGAAATAAATAATAACTTTTCATTTTAAATGTTTTTTTTTTAGAACATGGGTCTTCCAGAAGATCAAGATGATCCTCAACATGATATAGATCCACAAAATATTGGTTTTGCTAGTACAAATTACATGGTAGAGGATGATGATGACACAAATACAAAAGACACTGAGGCTAATGACAATGATGACGACAACGACGACGACTATGATTAGGATGGTGATGATGATGATGAGATAGTTGGTGATAGTAACTAGTGACATTCATGATCATATAGACTACATCATGGATCATTGATGATATATCGTTATGATGACTATTTTCATGATTACTATCATATGTATCATTTTCATGGCCTACTATACTATATTGTTGAGTTGTATCATATTGACATGTATCATTTTCACTATATCATTTGGACATGTATCATCTCGACTTGTATCAATTTGAGTTACATAATTTATCAATTTTATTTATATCATTTGTACATGTATCATTTTCACTTATGTTGATTGTTGGACATGTATCATTTTGACATGTTTTTTATGTACCAGAATATTTGACTTTCACTTGTTTTAGTTATATAAGATGATGATCTTATCAGTATTGACTTGTCAATTTATATATATTAAAAGTGCTCGATGATTTTTGGATGGATATTTATTAAGTATGATGATTTTAATTTACTACTTAGGATGGATGTTGTCAAATTCAATTAAATTATAGATATTTGATTCACTTGCTTTAGTTATAGATGATGATCATGTTACAATAATTATATTGGTATTTAATCATATGAGTTAAATAATTAAATTACTTACTCTATAATCATATGAGTTATTTAAGAGGCACAATATATTTAACTAATTAAATTGAAATAAAACATATTAAATTAATAAATGGAAGCAAAAAAAGAAGCATTTTTAAAGAAAAAAAGGAAATAACAATGGAAGCCAAACTAGAAACAATCTTGGAAGCAAAATTGGAAGAAAAATTGGAAGCAAAACTAGAAGTAAAACTAGAAGAAAAACTGGAAGTAAATCTGGAAGCAAAACTAGAAGCAAAACTGGAAGCAAAATCGGAAGCAAAATCGGGAGCAAAATCGGAAGCAAAACTGGAAGCAAAACTAGAAGCAAAACTGGAAGCAAAATTGGAAGCAAAACCGGAAGAAAAATTGGAAGAAAACTTGGAAGCAAAACTAAAAGCAAAGCCGAAAGCAAAATTGGAAGCAAAACCAGAAGCAAATGTGGAAGCAAAATTGGAAGCAAAACCAGAAACAAATGTGGAAGCAAAACCGGAAGCAAAATCGAAAGCAAAATTGGAAGCAAACTTGGAGGAAAAACTGGAAGCAAAATTGGATGCAAAATTGGAAGCAAAAAACTAGAAGCAAAAATGGGAGTAGACACGGAAGCAAAATCGAAAGCCAAATTGGGTGCCAATTTCAGTGCCATTTCTGCTGTTACTTCCTGGTGCTATTTTAGACGCTAATGGAGGCACCATGATTTTCCGGCGCTACAGCTAGTGCTAATTCCAATGCTAAAAACAACAACAAAGTTGGCACAAAAACGGTCGCCGAACTGACCATGCTTGTTTGCGCCGAGTTTTAACGCCAGCCAGATTTTCCAAATCATGTGCTCAAAATACACTAAAATTCAACACAAAATTCAGCACTAATTGTATGTTGTGTTGTTGTGTATTATGGCTTGCTTTCATTTTTGTTGTTTTGCATATTCCATGTTGATCATTGTTTTTTTGTCATTTACAATCTTAGGTTGTCAATGGACATTTTAAATTGCACAATTCTATACAATTTCCAATTACATTTTTAAACCACAATCTCTTTGAGGCATTTTTTTATTTAACAATTGACTTACTTTGTGTATGCTTCCAAAGCTTTCATTGAGGTATATTGTCAAATAGTTATACAAACCAGTTGATTTCCTTGTCTATGCTACCAAATTTTCCATACATGTCTCTAAAAAATTGGAATATACTCTTGATGCAATAGGGGGAGGCCTGCAACACACAAACACACAACTCCAATTTGCAAACACAATTTACAATTTACAATTTCATCAGGACCTCTTCATTTAGCAAATTCACACTATTCCTTGTAGCATATCAAAGTCACTCAATCGGGTATAATTCCACTCACACAACCTTTCAACTCACAACACAACACACATCAGGGACCCATTATAGAGCCTTTCAACATATCCAGCAATCACCAATGCTTGTTTTGTACCAAAATGCACAAATCAGGTTTTCTATTCTTTTAAGGGCCCAAAATAGCCCACTTTTACAAAGAGACCACCTTTAAAACTTGTCCAAATCTCTTGAAACCTTGGGACAACACTTTATATCTGTCAAAACTTCAAATTCCAACATTAGATTGTAGAGATTCAATCATTTACCACCCAAACCATAAAACCCTCTCCCTAGGCTTAAAAATATGTGAGTCTGACCATGAGGCAATACTTGACACAATAAATAGTAGAGAAGACTTGGATGGTTCATTGGATTAATTTGTAAGTATATGCACATTGGTTCTTATTAATTTATACTTTTATGCACGTTAATTTGTTTGATGCCAATGCTATCATCTTCTTTTAATTTGTGTATCTGTAAGTAACCTCGTAAACATTGATTGGTGTCCCCTTGCAGAAAATACAAATTTATGAGCTATCCAAGAGAATCTCAGCCAGAAAAGCAATGCAACATCCTTATTTTGATGATATTGACAAATCACAATTATGATTTTAAGCCATTACAAAAGTGTGTGCAAAACTTGGTGAGAGAATTTCAAGTGATTCATTTGAAGTTAACCTTATCATGAGCACCTATGATGTAGACATTATAAGAGCATCTCAAATTTCAAGATATTCTATTCATGAGAGGTGTTGTGTGCAATAGGTATTTTGGAACTCCCAGTGAAGATGTATCACCAGGAGTGACTAAGTTGAGAGATTGCCATGCCTATCTATAAGTGTCTTCCATCTATTTTCATTTCATTTCCATTTTGGACGTTGTTTCTTTTTCTTCCTTTACTTTGCGTATCTATAACTAAACTACTAAAAATTGATTGGTCTCTCCTTGCAAAAAATGTTGATTTATGAGCCATCGAAGAGAATCTCAGCCAAAAAATTAATGCAACATTCTTATTTTGATGATCTTGACAAATCTCAATTCTGATTTGAAGCCATTATAAAAGAGTGTGTGAAGCTTTGCGAGGGAATCTCAAGTTACTCATTTGAAGTTAACCTCATAATGAGCACCTATGATGTAGACATTATAAGAGAATCTTAAATGTATGAGTGACATTGTAAAAGATCTGAGAGAACAAAGTACCTAAGGAATTGTAATGAGATTTACTAAAATATTGAAATTTGGTGCAAGGGAACCAAGGTTATTGAGCAAATTTGGTTCATGGAAGTCTTAAGTAAGTTTTTTGTTTTGAGTTTTGTCAATTGAATAAGGTCATATTAGACCAATTGATTTATAATGTAATAAGTCATGTTAGTTACAAAAAAAATAGTTAAGCACGATTGGAAAGATGTAGAATCATTTGTAAAAGCTATTTAAAGCCTCTTAAAGGCTCGGACACAATGTAATTTTGCTGATAGAAGAAATTCAAAATTGAATACAATGTTTTCTCAATATTTTGTTGAGTTTTCTGAACTTTCTTTCCCTTGTACGGACCCGTACAGGTCCTTCTTGCTCTGAAACCTTTTGCATTGTGTGGTAGTGTCAAGTAGCTTTAGTTTTCATCATTTTGGAGGTTCTAAGACAAAATATTGAGTGAGTTCTCTTCAGTACTTTGCTGCTCCCCTGGTTTAACACCATTTATTTATTGAGGGTCTTCTAAAATGTGGATTTGACCCATTCCACTTTATGATTCCTCTATTTCTTATGGAATGGGTCATGAAAAGTGTAATCTAACTGTACAAGGGGATTTGGAAGGCTGAAAGGTCATTTTGGTCAGTTTTGAGTGATGCCCTAGGGCTAGGTAGAGCAAAATGCATGTGAAAATGGAGGTTTTATGAATGGTTTTAGTGAAATGTTGATGGATTTGGCTTGGTAATGGTGTAGAATGTCTATGCAGACCTAAATAAGTGTGTTGGAAACAATTTCAAAGTTTGGAAAGCCCAGTTTATGGTAGATCTAGTAAAACCCTAGTTTTATGCATGAAAAGGGAGGGTTTGTTGGGACAACACCCTAGAAGCCTTGTGTTGGTGTAATGATCAGTGAATTTGATATTTTGAGTCACAATTAGTGACTGTCCAAGGGATTGTGTGATTACAAGAATTTTAAAAGGTACTTTGTTTGGAAAAGTGGGCTAATTCTAGTAGCCTTTTAGCAGGTTAGTTTGTTGGTTCTCCATGATGGCACAAAGAAACTTATGGATACCTTTTGTGAATCTTATAGTAGGACTGTGGTAAGTCTTTACTAATTATTTTTTGGCCTTTGTACAGTCTTAGCAGTAGGATAACTTTATTTGTTGAATATTGAAGGCTAGAAGCCTTTTGAGTTTGTTTTGAGAAACTAGGTGTTTTAGTGATCAAAGATTGGGTTCATTGTTTGAGAATTGATTAGTTGATGTTGAAAAGAGTTCCTCCACCTTGAATTGCATCAATAAGTCCTCTAACATAACAAACCCCAAAACCCTCTTCTTTCACAAGTTAGACAACCCATACTCCAAAACTTCCCATAGCCAACCAAAGCCTAAAACACCTTCAAAAAGGTCAGCACAAGCTTAAAAGTTCAACAGATATCACTTCCCCCAAAGATTTCTTCAAACCCTAGCACTAAACCATCATTTTCCACTCAAAAATGCACCATTTGACATCTAGGGCATCACCTAAAAACCCTCTATTCACCTCCCTTGTGCACAAAACTTTCCACACATGTTTTATAACCCTAACTAAGCCTTTCCATCAAGTTATAGAAGCATACGATGGGTGGAAGACTTAATATAACATTTTAATGCAGTTAAAACCCATAAAATAGGGTATAGAGACTAACCCTCAATAATTGGCTTCTAAAATGCACATAATCACTTGAAATCCAACCAAACCAAAACTAAAATAGAGTTAAGTCTGCTGCCCACCGAATTCCATTGAAAAGAGAGCACAATCACTCTGTACAGAACCATATAGTTCAAGGAAACATCAGATCCCAAAGTGCAAAAGGGTAGCAATCTTTGATGGAGTATTACTTGAAAACCATGGCACTTATGTAATTTTTGTATGAACCTACGATATCAAACTGAGCCCTTCTACAATAACCTCTCTCATTTTTTTCTATCTCGAAGTGGTTTTCCTGTTGTGTCTAGTTTACACTTGATAGAAAAAGTGTCAAATGCAAGTAGTGCAAAGTTGCAAAGTGGTGCAAATTTCATTCTACAACTCGTGTGACCAAATAGACTATTCCAAAACATCCAAATAGGTATGTTTATGCTAGGCATGGTCCTCTTTCACACCCAAACACATGGAATCGCTCTGAGCTACGTTCAACCGGATCGATCCCTTAAGGATCCAAAGTGCAAAATGGCTAGAAACTTTAGCATGTTGTTACTCGAATACCATGATGCTTAGAAAATTCTCATCTAATCCTATTGGATCATGTTGGGTTCCTCTACAATAACCTCTCACATTTTTTGCTATCTCGGAGGCATTTCCCATGGTGGCGAATTTTCACTTGAAGAAAAAGTTGTCAAATGCAAGTAGTTGAAAGTTGCAAAGTGGTGCAACTTTCATTCTGCAACTCATGTGACCAAATGGACTATTCCAATGCATCTAAATAGGTATTTTTACACTATAAATGGTCCTCTTTCACACCCAAACATGCGGAATCACTCCAAGCTACATTCAATCGGATCAATCCTTCAAGGGTCCAAAGTGCAAAATGGCTACAAACTTCAGCATGTTGTTACTTGTATACCATAATGCTTAGAAAATTATTGTTTGATCCTATGGGATCATGTTGGGACCCTCTACAATAACCTCTCTCATTTTTTTCTATCTTAGAGGCATTTTCCCATGGTGTCTAATTTTCACTTGGGGAAAAATTTGTCAAATGCAAGTAGTTGAAAGTTACAAAGTGGTGCAACTTTCGTTCTGCAGCTCGTGCGACCAAACAGATTGTTCCAATGCATCCAAATAGGTATGTTTACACTAGGAATGGTCCTCTTTCGCACCCAAACACGCATAATCACTTTGAGATACGTTCAACCGGATCGATCCCTTAAGGGTCCAAAGTGCAAAATGGCTACAAACTTCAGCATGTTGTTACTCTGATACCGTGATGCTTGGAAACTTCTCATCTAATCCTATGGGATCATGTTTAACCCCTACAATAACCTCTCTCAGTTTTTTCTATCTCGGAGACATTTTTCTATGGTGGAAAATTTTCACTTGGGGAAAAAGTTGTCAAATGCAAGTGGTTGAAAGTTGCAAAGTGGTGCAACTTTCATTCGGCAGCTCGTGTGGCCAAATGGATTCTTCAAACACATCCGAATAGGTATTTTTATGGTAGGCATTGTCCTCTTTTGCAACCATACACATGGAATCACTTCGAGCTATGTTCAACCGGATCAATCCTTTAAGGGTCCAAAGTGCAAAATGGCTGCAAACTTCAACATGTTGTTACTCGGATACCGTGATGCTTAAAACCTTCTCATATGATCCTATGGGATTGTGTTGGGCCCCTCTACAATAACCTCTCTTGGTTTTCGCTATCTCAAAGGAATTTTTCCATAGTAGCGAATTTTCACTTGGAGAAAAAGTTGTCAAATGCAAG
This sequence comes from Sequoia sempervirens, assembly GCA_007258455.2. Classification (NCBI taxonomy): domain Eukaryota; kingdom Viridiplantae; phylum Streptophyta; class Pinopsida; order Cupressales; family Cupressaceae; genus Sequoia; species Sequoia sempervirens. Next base: position 277,602,425 of record VDFB02047230.1, read on the forward strand.
TAGTTGAAAGTTGCAAAGTGGTGCAACTTTCGTTCTGCAGCTTATGTGACCAAACAAACTATTCCAATGCATCTGAATATGTATTTTTATGCTAGGAATGGTCCTATTTCGTACCCAAACACACGGAATCACTTCAAGCTACATTCAATCAGATCGATCCCTTAAGGGTCCAAAGTGCGAAATAGCTGCAAACTTCAGCATGTTGTTACTCAGATACCGTGATGCTTAGAAACTTCTCGTCTGATCCTATGGGATTGCGTTGGGCCCCTTTACAATAAAATTTCTTAATTTTTTCTATCTTAGAGATATTTTCCCATGGTGGCAAATTTTCACTTTAGAAAAAGTTGTCAAATGCAAGTAGTTGAAAGTTGCAAAGTGTTACAACTTTCATTTTGCAACTCGTGTGACCAAACGGATTGTTCCAATGTGTTCGAATGGGTACGTTTACACTATACATGGTCCTCTTTTACACCCAAACATGCGGAATCACTTCGAGCTACGTTCAACCGGATCTATCCCTCAAGGGTCCAAAGTGCAAAAGGAAGCAATATTTGACAACATATTACTTAGAAACCGTGATGCTTATGAACTCTCTGTCTGAGCTTATGTGATCGTGTTGGGCCCCTCTACAATAACCTCTCTTGGTTTTTGTTCTCTCAGAGTCATTTTCCTATGGTGTCCAGTTTTCACTTGATAGAAAAAGTGTCAAATGCAAGCAATGTAAAGTTGCAAAGTGGTGCAACTTTCGTTTTGCAATTTGTGTGACCAAAAAAATTGCTCCAACGCATCCCACTAGGTACATTTACACTAAGAATGGTTCTCTTTCACACCCAAATACACAGAATTGGTTCAAGCTACGTTCAACCAACGTGATCCCTTATGATGGCATGCAAAACAATAGAAAAGAGAAACATACACACGACGGTTGATTAGAAACCATTCTTGTAGAATGGTTTTAGCTTTGATTAGAATCCATTCTTGTGGAATTATATTAAGTTCCAAACAACTTAGAAGTAGATTTCTGAAATAGGTCTGAACTTGCTCATACAATGGTTTGAGTGTAATATGTTGAAATAGGCCATTCCACCTATTGTCCAGGTCGTGTCTTAGTGGAATGGGCTTGATGTAAGTAAGATAGGGAGTAAGAATAAGAAAATAGCATTGGAAAACACATTGGAAGAGATTACTAAGGCTGCCCCTGTTGAAAATTCAGAATTGAGGCCCCTTAAAAGCAAGGCTAGAAGAGGTGAAAAGAAGAAATTGCTTGAAAATAAGTCAGAATAGGTTGGAAATAGGGTAAGGTTGTGGAATTTGATGTGTTCAAAAGGTCTGCAAGGATAGGGGAGGTCAAAAGTATGTCATGGCATGATGCCCTAGTTGGGAAAACAGGGGTTTTGAATGAAAAAGAGAGGTTTGAGGGAGTAAAAATGGGTAAAGTCAGCGGGAAGCATAATTTAGTGGTCAATTAAGTTTTTGCAGGCAAAATGAAGAGTGTTGGAAGAGATTTTGAGGTTGTATGAAGTTTAGGTTCAAGTTCAGGGGTTCAGTTCGTTGGTACAAAAAACATGTAAAAACAATATATATATATATGCAGCCTAGAAGCATGAATTAGGATTATAATATCACATAACATCATATAAAAAAAAAACCACCATAAACTTGAATGTCATTTAAAACATGCATGATAAATATTCATCGTTGAAACTTGAATTGTGGTAGCTTGATATATAGAGTCTATTGATGCTAGGGTTCAATTTGTATAATTTTGAAAAAAGAAGCCAACTAAGTAGAGTTATCAACATTCTTTAGAAATCATAAGAATTTGTTTAGTACACTAGCCATTTTTTTGTCTTCTTGCAGTCTCAAACATTATTTTGTATCATTGTTACATTGGTCTTGAGAGTGGTAGCTTAATATATCTCCACAATACAAAATTTGGTTTACCTATGCAGTGTTACAGTGGCATAGGCAGATTTTTCTTTCAAAGAACCAAAGGGTGACTGCACAATTGAAGTGTATAAACATTTATCTTTTTGTAATATCAAGGATACTTTTTGAAACTTCCATGCATTGCCAATCTAAAATGAATTTTTTTTTGCTAATTTGTATGCAACCATGCTTTTGACATTGTCAAAAAGAGAAAAACTTCTTGGATGATGCAAAGGCATGGCCAAGTAGTTCTAACCCTTCACATGAGAGAAGAGAGATGTTGGAGAGTACGTCAAGTCAGTTAGAATAGAAGTGTAATGTGTTTTAGTTTGTAGTATTCCTTTGTTTCTCTACAGATGTGTGATAAATTCTCAGTTCAATGATATAGAACAATTTTTGAAAAAAGAAAGTTGTGTCACAATCTGCTTTCAATCTAACAAGCAAAAATGAAAGCTCAACCTCTTGGAATGAAAATTCTTGTTTGCAAAACAAATGAATAAGAATGAGGTAGTTAAGGTGTTTGAAGTGATTTGGAGGTCAATTTTAGGGTTCCCTTAAGCGTGAGTCAAAGTCAAACTCCATAAAACATTAAAAAAATGTTCAAAAAAACAATTTTTGGATGCCTAGGCACATGGGTTTTGTCTTGGTTTGCCTGGGTTCTGTCTCGGTTCTGCCTGAGTTCTACCTAGGTGAACTAGACCCAAAAATGAAGGACCCTAGTCGAACCCACAGGCGAACTAAACCAAGACCTGCACTAGGACCAAAACCAGGGCTAAAATAGAAGAACCCGATAACATAGATAATATGTCAAGAAGTTGACCACTTCATCTACTTTGAATATTATGTTTTGCAAGTGTTGTGAAGATTATGTATCATTTGCTTAATTGAGTTATTCCAATCAAAGGATTAAATATATTGGAATCTTTTTATGAATCATTTCATGGAATACCAATTGAAAACGTGTTTTTTGCTTTTAGATAAAGTTGTTTAGCATCAATCAATTAATTTATTCAAGACAAACCATGAAGGATAGCAATGATCAATGGTAGGGCTAACCAATTAATAAATATACACGTGAATAATTGAAGCATGTACATGTGAATAAGGGAAGCGCAAGTAGTCACAAACACATAAGCCTTGAAGTATACACACAAATACATAGTATACACAACTTAATACAAAGTATATGCACGAATACAAGGTATACACATGAAAATGCATAAGTCACAACATTGGAACACACGTAAGTCACAAAGTATACACATAAGTTGTAAAGTATACACTTGAATACACATAACTCATATCTATTGAACCATGAATTTATAATGCAAATATGGACACCATCAATAAAATAGATTTGTATTGACCAAATAGCCATGTATGCATACATCAATATATGTTGATATAAGTATAAAATATAGGTACAAAATAGCCATATAGGCTTATGAGAATTCCATATAGGCATACAATGTCAAATATATCCAATACAAAATATGTTCAAAATTGCCATGTAGGCATACAACAAAGGGCTTTGGAATCAAAAGTCATTTCTCTCCATTCTCTAGAAATAAATTCTTTCCCTTTGCTTGTCGATCCAATGGCGATAAGTCGTCACTCATTTGTGTTGTGCTCAAGGAGTGATCCTATTGCTCCTCCTAGTGTTTAGTTCTTGGTGAAGTTTTAACTGGTACAATAAGAAGTAAAGACATTAATATATAGAAATTACATTGTAAAAAATGATATATTTAAAAAAATAATCACTTACCACCATCTCACAATCACTCTCCATGAGGGAAATAAGAAGTAAAGACATTAACATATAGTAGCAAGGAAGTGAGTAGTTTGATAAAATAATTTGGTATACACGTATGGAAAATGTGGTATCATAGAAAAGGTTGTGAGCTATTCGAAGAAATGTGGTCTCATGGTGATGGAATGGCATTCCATCACCATGAGACCACATTTCTTCGAGGCATTTTTTCAAACTACTAACCGCCTTGTCTATGATATTGCTTACTATTATGCTTTGATAGATTTTTTCCAAGCATCCATAGTTTGTTGGAAAGAACTTTTTTTAAGCTTTTAGCCATAGCAGTGAGGCAATGAACTATTTGATAAAATCCTTTGGTAGACATGTATGGAAAATGTGGTAGCATGGAAAAGGCGGTGGATTATTTGAAAAAGTGGTGCAAGTGCAACTTTACAAGAGCATGCCTCCATGAGGAAAATTTAGGATTTTAAGGTTGTATAGATACTTCATGATGTAGTAAGGCTTAAATAGCCATTTTTGAGCTTGTAATGGTCTTTAGTAGTCATTTTAGGCATAAATTGTAAAGTTGCAGAAAATTAACAAAAGTTGTCAATCAATGTTGTAAAAATGCAAAAAGGTGACAAGCAAATGCAATTGGAAGTTGCTCCTAGACTTATCACTTATGCTATGTGAAATAATTGTATCACTACTTATGTTGACTTTCTAAACAACTATATTGTAGTTGAAATTTTGTCATCTATCAACATCTAGTTATTAGTTAGGGAATGTGAAGTTGAGTTTGAATGATGTGCAATGCAACATAATCAAAGATATGAATATAAACTACACAAATCTATTAAGTACAATTCATTAGTTAAATTCTTTATTCTATTACCTGCATGTAGGTTTGGGTAAATCCACTAGCACTGGGAGGTGTTCCCTCGAAACCTCCAATATTAGCCTATTCAACATACAAAATCACATAGTAAAATACCATTTGTAAAACAATGCTATTAACATGTAATAAATTTATAATTGTTTACTAGTTACATACCCCACCAATAGGTGTATTGTAGAAATAAGTAGGTGTTGGGCTAGTGTACCTAGTATCAACAATGTGACCCTATAAGTTTATTAAAATCATAAAACTAAATTAGTTAATCTTGCATTTCAAAATTGAAATTTAATAAATTAAATTCAATGAACATGTTATCTTTTACCTTAGTAACAATGCCATACACATCATGCAAAATGTCAGCTTCCCTCTCCATCTCCATAGATGCAAATGGATCATGTGCAACAACCTCCTTAGTGTTGATGGGGTCATATGAACAAGTCACCCCGCAAGATTGAAACACATGGGATCAAAGCCCACCTCTTGAAGACTCCCCTCGATGGCGTTGTAGAAGAGGGCTCACATGCTCAATGATATTCTACATCAAAGTGTTGATGGCCTGCAGAGTCTCTATGTCGACACCCTCTTTCGTAATGGAAGGAATGACAATGTGCTTAGTAGGCGGCCTAGCGAGAGGTCATCTCGCTTGCCATGTAGGATTCGGTTGTGCACCGGGTCTATCTTGTGTCGACCCCCCACCTCTCCCCTGGAAGTCCCTCATATCAAAATAATTTGGGATTTTGTTCAAGATGAACTTAGCGTATAGTTTCCTAAGGAAATATTGTGGGACTTCACAATTGTTGCACGGTGGGTAATCACAAACCAAGTACCACCTATCATAAAAAAAAGTTCCTAATCTATTGTTGGCGGCACCAATGAATAGGAAACCTCTTCGCATTGAGGGTAATATTTTTATTTGTGTGTGAGTCAGTGAATAATGAGCACAAATCACCTTTTGTAATTTTTAAATCCTTTACACTTTGATATGATAATTTATCCGCATAATATGCCCTAGCCGCATGCCTCTTATCTTGCCATCCACTTATTTGTTTACTAATTGAATCTACATTTTTTAACATATCTTTCAATGAAGTTGTCAGGGTCATTCTTTCCATGGTTTAACTATTTGGATCGCTCAACCTCCTAATTAAATTCTCAATTTGGGTTTTGTTGTTCTCAATTTAACTCATTAAATTTTGTTGAGTGTCAGGAGGGTGTTGATGGATTGGTGGAGGAGGTTTTTGTTGTAGTTGATTTTGTTGTTGAGGATTTTGTTGCTCTGCTTGTTGAGGATTTTGAGGGTTTGTAGGTTGATTTGCATCTCCTACAAATTCAAAAAAACAAAAATCAAATACAACCTAAAACTAACAAATTCAAAAAAAAAAGAAAACAATCCTTACCTCTCACACCTCTTTGTCGACGTGGCAGCATCTTGGTGATGAAATAGCAACCATTGATGAAGAAATCCACAAATTTTCTCCTCCTAGAATGCGAGCGCAAAATAATGGGGGTTTTGATCACAGGCTACAAACAAAACATAGTGACAAATAAAAATGATTTTTTTAACTTTATTTTTCTTTCATTAGGTCATAACGTGAGCACGTTATAACACACTCACGTTATGAGTTTTTAAAATTTTTTTAAAAGTGGCCGCAAAATTGCTACCCATCTTCATGCACCCACCCTTATGTTGATAGTTGTCGATGTAGATGCTTCCTTATCTTTGTAGAGCCTATTGAGGATGGCCTTATCTTCAGATTTGTCTTCTAAAGTACCTACCTTTACAAATCTTTCATCTAAAACTATAGTAGGTTGTGATGATTGTTGTGTTAATGTTAACAGTTGCCCATATGGTCTTGGAGATGGCAACAACTATGAAAGATATAAAGATTTCTTAATGGAATACTCTCCCATGCCTTTGTCTTTTACCTAGATCTTTTCTTTGAATTGCTATGATGGAGAATCTAGTTGACCTTCATTGTTTGATGGAGTGGAGTCAGCAACACTTGTATCTTTTGACTAGTACTTTTTATCAACCCATTTACATAGAATGTTTGTTTTCCTTTCATTGTTGGATGAACTAGAAGTGTTTGCTTCTCTATTATGGGGTACAAAAGTGTCTTGAGCTATTTTAAACGTGTTACAATATTGGGGATTGTTGTAGTCGGCTAAAATAGTGACTTCTTGTCCATTGACAGGAAACTTCAAGCACTAATGATAATTTGAAGGTATTGCTTGCATTTCGTGAATCCAAGGATGTCTCAAGAGTATATTATATGTCAGCACTTTTTCTGACACATGGAAAACTAAATTCTTCATAATTGGCCCTACTTGAATAGGAAACATGATCAATTCCTTAAAGGATCTCTCTTCTTCATCATTGACTTTTATTGTGATTTTCCTTCTAGAATCAATAGCATTATTAGAATATCCTAGTGCACAAATCAGTTTTAAAGTGTAAATGTTTAAACCAACTCCACCATCTATTAGGACACATTTAAGACGATGTTTGTGGATTAAGACTTCAATGTGAAGGGTGACATTACATAGATGAGTAAGTGATACGTCATCTTGTTTAGAAAATGATAGGCAGTGAGGCATGGTTAAGTGTCCCACCATAGCCTGGAATTGGAAAACTTCAAGATTATTAGGTACTATGGTGGCCACAAGAGCTTGTTTCAAAACCTCCTTATGAGATGGTGAGATTTTAAGGAGTTCTAATATTGATATTTGGGCTAGTATTTTCTGCAGTTGATAAACTATGTTGTACTGATTTGAAGGGGCAGCAATGGTTTTAGATGTAACCCCTTTCAATATTACTTTGGCTTGCCCCCTTCTTGTCACGTTGACTGATTGGTAATTTTTCTTTTCCCTTATTTTTATGAAATTAATCTGATTGTTGGATGTGACCATGTTTGGGATCAGATTTATTGGTATGATGTCATTGATTCCAATGTTATCAGTTTGATTTTTAGTAGCACCATTATTCTCAACCGCAAAAATACAATGAATATTTCTATCATAAATGTAGTTTACATTTTTACCTTTACTATTTGCAAAAGAAGATTCTCCCTTTTCATAATTTGGTAAAGGATTTTTAAATTCACTATGATCATTGTTCTTTTATTGTCCTATGAATATTGTCTTGTTATCAATCAAATCTTATACTAGATGTTTCAACTACATATAATCATTTGTTTTGTGTCCTTTGTTTTTATGAAAGTCACAGTAGTTTGTATCATTCCACTAAGATGGCTTTACTCTTGGTTCCCAATTTCTTGCTTTAGGTAATGTGATAATTCTATGTGTAAGAAGTTCTCTCATTGTCAATTCTAGTGTCTGCCCCAACAGTGCGATCTTCTTTGATTTGATGGTTTTTGATATGATTATGTTTTAGATTCACCATTATTCAGATTGTTGTTTTGAATGACACTTTGATTGATGTTTTTGTCATTGTTTTGATTGGTCTTTACAGTTGTTTCTGTCAAATTAAATACTAGTTTTGCATTTTGTGTTTCATTTGCAACATCATTGTTACCAATATTTCTATTATTTTTCCAAAACTTTGGTTTATCATTGTTATTGTAGTGATTCGGGGAGTTTGTATTATTTGATCCTTCATTGTAGATTTTTATTACCCCTCTCTTGACCAAGGCTTCTTCGATCTTGAGCCCATTTTCAATCACTTTCTCAAATATAGGTGGGCATTGTAGTTCAAGCCTGTAGTTCATCTCGTCAGTTAGGTTGTCAATGAATAGTTCCATATTTTCTTCTTCAGGTATGGAACGAGGATACCTAGCAAACAACCTTCACCATCATTGTAGAAATGATAGGAATTTTTTACCTTTCTTTTGTTTTGTATTGTAAAGATCCTTTATTGTTATCTCATATTGAATATTATAAGAGTATTGTGAGATAAACTTGTTGACTAGCTCCTCAAAAGATTGAATTCTTGGTTGTAGTTTAGAGAACCATTCCATACATTGACCTCCTAAGCTTCTTGGAAATAGCCTCATCAAATAAGTTTCCTCTTGTGCAAATTCTAAACTCATGGTTCTAAATTCCCTCACATGATCTATTGGATCAATTTTACCATTGTATTTGTTATATTTTGGGAATTTGCAATGTCTAGGAAATGGTATCATGTCTACACTTGGATCAAAAGTATAGGGGAAAATGTCCTATAATTAGTACCTTCTTGTGGTCCCTTTTTGCATATCTTGAAGTTGTTGTTGCAAGTTTTGCATTTGATGTGTTAGGACAATCACTTGATCTGTGTTTTGTGGTTCAGTTTCAGCTCCTATAGGTGTGTCTTTGAGTCGATTAACGTCAAAGTCCTTTGGAAGTTTTGCACCTAGTTCAACTAGCATTAAAAGGTATTTTTCTCCATCCTTTTCCAAAAAAATTTCCATGAATTGGTAAAAGTTAGGATCTTGTTGTGCAGTTTGGATGTCTTCTTCAGTTATTTCCTTAGGTTCAAATCAACTAAATCTATGAAACGAATTTTCTTCAACCATGATATTTAGAGATTTAGTTTCTTTTTCTATGAGTTTTTGTCTTTGTAACCTTGTTAAAATGGGCATACAAGTGTTAGGGTTTTCACTAAAATTTGATCTTTTTGTGAAGTAGTGCCAAAGATAATAACTAAGTCAAATAGAATGATAAATTCTATTGATGAGCTAAGTTATATTTTTCTCTTTTTTTATACCATTTTGTTTCGTGGTTGTAGGATGACTGATCTTGATAAATGAAACTTAACTTAATAATCAAGAGTTGTGTTTGATGATAAGGAACTTTGAAAGTGTAAGATCTTGGTTTAATTTGGAAGAGTTTGGCTTGTAAGGTCCTATTTTTCCCAAGTTTAAGACATTGGTTTGACTAAGAGAATGTTTTTGTTTTGATAAAGATCTGAATTTTGATGTCAACTATCTGATAGGAGTTAAAAATAGCTCTATGGTTTTTTTATTCTATGGATGCGCTATAACAGACCTCAAATGCACTATAACAGACTTTAGATGCACTTGAACATGGTGTGGATGCACTGATAAACTGATTGAATGCACTGAAAAATTAGGTAAATGTGCTATAAAATAGGGTATATGCATTGAAAAATTGGGTATATGCACTGACCGACTAGGTATATGCACTGTAACAGAGGTTGGTTGTGCTAAAATTCTAGGTAAAAGTGTTGACAGATTGTATAGATGCACTGCAAAACAGGATAGGTGCATTGAAATAGAGTTTTAATGCGTTGTTTAAATAAGGCAGATGCGCTAATAGACTGGGTAGATACGCTGAAACAGAGGTTGGTTGCACTAATCTGGAAGTGATCAGTATTTTTTTACAGTTTTGTCCATTTATTCTACTTTTTCTCGGTAAAAAGATTGTTTTCGGGGTGTAATTTTCTAAACAATGAAGATTTTGGAAGGGTATTTTGCTTGTAAATATTGGATTTTGATGATCTAATTGGATGATACCTTCGAAAATGAATTTACACACACAACAAGAAGTTTGTAAACATTTTTTTCAACACTACATATTAAACAAAGAGTGTGTATTCTAGAATGAAGTCTGATTCATTCAATTTCCACGGGTTTGACACAAGAAAATATAGTTCAAACACTTCTAATCTCAAGGGTCACTAAGAATATCACAACCCACAACTTGCAACTATGTCATCTCACACATCCTTGTCACCCCCTAGAGGGTGCCCGTGTTTTTGTCTTTCTCGAGTCTTAACCAAAGTCGAATCCTCCACTTTTATCCAGGGTCTTTGATAGTTATATGGTGAGTGTCTTGGAGGTAGATTCTTCCCTCCCCTTGCATCGTGATATAAAAAGTGTTTAGAAATTGACATAGTTGGATTCTACACTAAAGTTCAAAAAAAGGGTATCTATTTGGCACAACAATTGATAAACTCCCTCAGGAGACCTCCCAATCTTTAGAACAAATATTTTGGGGATGGTTATCTTGTGAATTTCCATTGAATGTGGGTTTCCCTAGACTCACTTTTGTTTAGAGTGGGTTGGAAAACCTGGCTTTGTTTGTTCCCACTTAGGTCGTTCCCGTAGGGTGAGTACTTTTTCCCACTATGGTAGGCCTTCTAAAGGTGTTAATAAAGTAGGATAGCAAGTCTAGCATTTTGATCACCTAGTTAAGGGGAGAGCATAAGCCTATTGCTTTCGAAACACAGTGGACATGGGGGTTCAAACTAAATCTTTAATTAATCTAAAACACTATCTTAACCAAAGGAAAAGCAATGAAATAAACTTGAAACCCTGCAAAAACCATTAGTAATTTGTGATATTTTGTCTTTGACCAGCATAAATATTTTCTAGCAACTATCTTTGACCAACGTATTTTTCTTGTAGGACATAAAACATGGATTAATTCTGGGAATTTCTAAAATTCTACAAAAACACTCAAATGCGCCATAATAGTCATTAGATGCACACTAAAACAATATTTAGATGTGCTAAACTAAGAGTTCTATGCCCTAAAAAACTTAGTAAATGTGCTAAAAGAAGAGATAGATGTGTTGCAAAAGACACCCCTAACTATGATAAAACTGGTACTAGATGTGCTAGAACAGTCTTCAAATGCGCTGGAATATTCTCTGGATGCACTGGAATAGTGATCGGATGCGCTGATCCAGAAGTCATATGCGCTATAAGAACTTTAGATCGCACTAAAACATAAACATGTCAAAACTTGCGAACGCACTCTTTCCAGAAAATTGTTAAAATTGGGGGTTTTGGCCCCACGGTGGGCACCAATTTATGTGTGAGTAAAATATGTGTAATGAATGACAAACACACATAATAAGACATTATATCAATATATTTAAACAACAATTAAACTACTAAAAGCTAGAAATCTATTGAAAGCATCTTATTGTTCCCTATCTCCAAAGATTTATTAAATCATTGTGGCTCTCAGATTGTGTAAGCATTGTGACTATTAAAATGACAATCTAGAGAATGAGATATTGTAAATGTCGGAATCTAATCCTATGTAATGATTGCTAAATGATATGATGATGATAGTGTAGTTGAAATTGACATGAAAATGATAAAACAAACTACTGTAAACTAAGATGCAACTAAATGAAAAGCCATGATTATGACTGATATATGATTGCTAATTACTATTTGTTATTTGATCAATGCTCAAATGCTTAATTGCTCTAATGCTATTTCTGTAGAGTAAGATTGCACAAAATTGGGCTCCATTTCCTATAGAAAGAAGTTGTATTTATAGATTCCTGACAAGATATTTGTGATGTGGCAGCAAGTAAGGGTTTGGATTTGATTTGAAAGTTTCAGTGGTGAAAGATGAAGAAGCTTGAGAAGATTATGGAGATTGTTCCTCCCCACAAAAAGATTCAGCCAGAGGATAGGAATGATCAATGGAAGAAGATGAAGAAGTTTGCCTGTAATTTGTCTCAAATTTGTCTCCAAATTTGTCCGTGAAGGCTGAGTTGAATTAATTGGATATGAAATATCCAATTTTGTTGGTGGATATGGTGATTGAAAAGAGGAAATAACTGTAGAAATATGCTTTTATTTGAATATTTGGATTTATTCAAATTAGCAAAAGAGGATATTTAATTTAATAAAACAAACTATAAAAATCTATTTATTAAATAAACATAGAAGACATGTGGTAATTAAATAAAACAAAGTATGAAACTTGTTTATTTAATTAAAATAGAATGATGTGATTAAGATAGAATAAATATATAATTATAGAAGAATTTGATAATAATAATTAAATAAAAAAAAGTATGTGATTTGTTTATTTAATTAAGATGAAATAATATGATAAAGATAGAAGAATTAAATGTGAACTATATAAATAAATATTTCTATTTATTTATAAGTAGATGAATTAAAGAAGTCGATTAATCAAATAAATTGTATTTAATTAATTAGATTATCCAGACCATTTTTAGGTGTATACAATAACAATGGGCAAGGAGAATATAAACATGGCATGTAAGAAGGAAAGAAAATGCTCCCACAACTAGGGGAAATGATGAAACAAGATATAGAAGGTGAAGGTGAATGTGAATGTGAAGAAAAAATGAATAATAAAAAGGACAAAAAGTGAAAAAATAGAAAATGGAAACTAAAACTATAAGTATATAGACATATAGTCTATGAGATGCTAATAAATCATTGAAGAAACTTGTGTATACCTTGCATACATGGCTCATTTTACTTTTGAAAAATGTGGACCCCTTTTCTTTTACTTTAGGCTAGTCTTAGGCATTGTATTTTTCCTTTATTAGGTCAAGTGCCTTTATTTGGAATTGGTTGATCATTGTTTCCAAATTTTGTCATGGCTAAATAGACCATCCAAAATCCCCCTCTGATCCTTTTGAAACTTTGTTGAAATTTGTTAAGACAAGGGAGATAATTTTTTGTGGGGTTTATGCCTCCAACTAGACCAAATTCCAATTCATTCTCATTTTTCCCACATGTCTAGTTCAGTTAAGAGTTCCTGCAAGGGTCTTTGTTCATGGAAAACCAATGCCCATTTGAACTGTATTTGTTGAAAATTAGAAAAACTTGCTCACTAAAATGTTCCCCACACCTGATAACCCATCAAGAAGAAAATATTTATGGGAGTCTAAAGCTTGTTTGAACCTGATTAATATCCCCGTAACATAAAATTGGTTCACTTAGAATTTTTTGTAAAATTCTAAAGCTTGTTTGAACCTAATTGATATCTTTGTAACACAAAATTGGTTCGCTTAGATTTTTTCACAAAATTCTAAATCTTGTTTGAACCTAATTAATATCTTCATGATATTTTTGGGGGTCTAAAGCTTGTTTGAACTTGATTAATATCTCATGTAGATAAAAGTGCAAGATAATAATTTTGTGCATATACAAGTGTTCTTTAATTGTTGGGATAATGCACCTTGTATGGTTGCTAGAGTTCCACTAACCTCTCCCTCTAATATAGGTCAGTCCCTCCTTAAGGGTATCATTGTAGATGTAATCATCATACTTGTGAGAATGATTTCCATGGTTCTTAGCCACCTTAGCACAAAGCTCCAGGTCATAGTTCTCATGGTTGGTTCTTAGCCACCTTAGCACAAAGCTCCAGGTCATAGTTCTCATGGTTGGTCTCATCATTCCTCTCCACATTCGAGTCTTAGCCCCATGGCAAGGGAGCTCATGGTTGGCCAAATATAGCAATATTTTTTCTTTCCTAGCTTTGGTGGGAATGAAACTCAAGCACCAAATAGAGAACAAGTTAATGAAGAAGGTGTCATTACAAGTTGGGATCCATTTCTATATGGCCAAGACCCTCTTGATGGTAGGGTCAAGCTTGTTGACTATGAGCCACCTCCACCTCTTGCTAGTTCTATAACTATTGTTGCTTAATAGTTTGTTTGCTTCTTCTTCTTGTTATATCTTTTGAATGTTCATTTAACATAGATTTCCTTCCTCTTTCTCTCCACCTTCTACCCAGTCTCATCCTCATGGCAAGGGTGCTCTTGGTTGGCCAAATTTAGTAATATTTTTTCTTTCCTAGCTTTGGTGGCAATGAAACTCAAGCACCAAATAGAGAACAAGTTAATGAAGAAGGTGCCATTACAAGTTGGGATCCATTTCTATATGGCCAAGACCCTCTTGATGTTAGGGTCAAGCTTGTTGACTATGACCCACCTCCACCTCTTGCTAGATCTATATCTAGAGTTGCTTAATAGTTTGTTTGCTTCTTCTTCTTATCATCTCTTTTGCATATGTTTATTTAACATAGATTGCCTCTTGCATTCTTGCCACCCCTTGCCTCCTCACCCCTCCCACTTATTCCCTTGCCACCACTATTCTATTTGGGGCAACTAGGATCAAGGACCTTTTGTAGACATTGGGTGTGATTCAATCAACCCATTTCTTTGTAGATATGGTGTTAGATAATTTTTATATGAAGTAACACATATACAACATTAATTCTTCAAAAAAGGTTACTCCAATTTATTCTAATTATCTTATTTGACTTATTAAACAAAGTTATTGCTTCAAAACATAAGGTTAGATGTTTATATGTTCTTCATGAACTAAACCTAGTTCTACCTTTCCTTGTATCTATTCTTGCAACCATTATAAACTTTACACACTTTAGTAGCATTTGGTGAGGCAATAAAAACCCATGTATACATATAATCCATTGTTAAGTAATTAATCAAACATTAGCATTTATGTAAATACTTCAATCATTAATTGTTATAACAATGTTAAATACATCCACATAAATTGACCATTACACAAGGTCTACAATTTCAATTTTATGCCAATCTTATAATTCAAATAGGTACAACAATTAGATATATTACAAGATGGATAGTCGACAACTAACCCTTCTAAAATCAAAGCCATTTTAAAATGGCTCATACCTTCCAATGTGAGAGAGACATGAAACTTTTTAGGTGTAATTTAATATATAAAGAACTTCATCAAATATTTCTCTACCATTTCATATCAATGCCTATAGATTCTATAACAAGTGTTAATTTACTCCTACTTGGGTTAAAAGATAACAAAATGCATGTGTTAACTTGATTCATAAGTAAATAACTAATGCTAGCTCGTTTTACTTGGATTGAATTTGGTTGAGTTTGATTTGAATTGCCACAACCTAAAGTGTCTTAGAGAGTTGGAGTGTGAATAATAAGTCTTATATTAAAGTTGTAAGCTTTATAGATGTTTGAATATTTTGCTCGTGTAATCAGTATCTATGAAGATGTATCAAGAAGATAATAAACATGTAATAGGTCACAAATAATGGCACTAGGTAAAGTTCTCTCTTATGAGGTTTTCTCTTTATTTATGTTTCTCTCTATTTAAGTTTCTCCATGGCAAATGTTATTTTGTTTGTATTTTTTTCTCTTGTCTACAAGTTATATTTTTATTTACTAAAATTTTTATTTGACAATGCAAATCTAAAGACATAGTGAGTGGCTCTTCTTTTGTTTGCATAAGAAATAACATCTTTGTCTATTTCTCTAAATTTTATATTTATTTATGTTATGCAAATATCTTTATTTTGTATTAAACAAAACTGAGAAGCCAAAATTAAGGAACTTTGCCGCATCTGAAGTTTGAACACAACACCTCACGTGCCCAAACTACAATAACTTGCTGCTACACCACACCCAATTCTACTTTAAACAATCTCATCTTATATACATTTATAGTGTGATAGTGAATTAATTTTGATTTCATCTTCAATTTTTTTTTTAAAATCCCCAAAGGTATTGATTTATGATACAATACATATATAATAAGGTTGTCAATGCTCAAAGTTTCTAGAGGATAACAACACATTAAAGAAAGCATTAAATCACAATTTCCAACAGAAGAGCTTGCCATTCACTTGCAAGTTGCAAGAGACCACTCTGCAAAAATTATGCCGCTTTTTTAAGCTCTTCCACAAGTATGTTAAATAAATTATGGAAAATGTATCATTCAATAACCTCGGGCAATGCTGATGTATATACTCTTTCTCTTGCATTTTTTCCCTGGCAATAAGACAACCGGCCTTCATGTGAGTAAACAAAATATTCAGTTGGATTCAAAATCAAGCATTCGTTCTCATGACCAAATCATAGTCTGTGAAGAGAAAGATGGTACCATCTCAGTCCTATACAATTCATGTGTTATTTCTGATATAAACCAATAATTGCTGATATTTTAAGTCCATCCTTTAGAATGGATAGACTCATTGGAGCTACTTACTTCTTGTTCCCAGTCTGTATATAAAGTTATCAAGAATAGTAAAATTGTTTGTACACAAAGGCCACACATAATTCCAAGCCAGAGTCCCTGAAATATCCATAAAAAAATGGTCGAAGCAACAAATTAAACTGTTAAATCGTAAGTATTCTTGTAAACACCAGCATTTTGCCCCTATTATTGCTAAGAGGAAACATTTGAAAAAGTATCTTCCATATTTATTACTTTGGTGATTGTATTATGGTTTTATATGTTATAACACAGCCAAGTCAAGCTTGTGATGAACAATAGTTTGCGTGAAGCAGAGTCAACAACTATGTGACAATAAGATATAATATGAAGTTAGTTTTATTCCTAGAAATGTCTTATTGACCATTTCTAGTTTCTGGCATCCCAATTTTGAAATGAACAAATCACCATTCTCACTTTTACGCTAACTAATTTTGATTGCTTCATAGCATGCCTTACAACAGCGAAAATAATCTATATTCTGAGAATGGTCTAGCCAATTGAACATCATAACTAGAATTTCAATGGCTGATTTACTTTCAGAATGCAGAGTTTTTATCATTTATCTGTCAAAAAGCTTACTCTGACAGGTAAGATAGGTTTAATTTTTTCACTAAAGTTTACATCTATATCTTAAGCATTGAAAGCATAAATTTCAGAGCTTTGTAAATGAACTCAGTGAGGAAAGTGTAACTTACCTTGCCACCAACATGCAGTACAAAGGCCAAAATGACAGCTATAGGAATGGCAACTATGTAGTATGCCCCAAGATTAACATAAGCACCCATTTTTTGCCACCCACATCCTCTAGCAATGCCTGAAATGTTGTTTTCAAAAAAAGCATTACTTAAAACAGAAAATGTTCTCCCAGTGTTTGTTTATGCCATCACGGCTTCAAGTAGAATATGATCCAGATATGACTATCGAGGGTAAATCTGAACCTGAGAGAGTGCATTGGATTGCATCCAAAATTGAGCCGGCTGCCAGCAGAGGGATCATGCTTGCAACATAATCAATGACCTCCTTTTCATTGCTATAAGCATAGCCCCAAACATTTCGTATAGAGAATAAAAGACATGCTACCATGACTGCCTCCATGATTGTCATAAAGAACACTACATACACTGCTAAGCGGGCAGCATGTGAGTGTCCAGCTCCCAATTCATTTGAAACTCGTGTACTGCCATGCAGAGATTATGAAAGTGTCTAGCTCCTAATACTTTTGTTTTAACTTGAAAGGTTTAATGACTAACAGAAACAACATAGGTTTACTAGTTAGCTGTAAATGTACTAACCTTACAGCAGCAGCAAAACCAGAGGGAATTATAAATGCTAGAGCAATAGTGTTAAGGCTGCAAAATATCAAAGCTAGCTTAGATAACAACAAATTAGAGGCAATTAAATGCCCTTGTTAAGATTCATTCATAATTAAAACTCTCACATTACACATACATACCAGATTGAAAGAACTGATGTCTCAAGTTTTGGATTGGCTAACAGACCTGACAAGAGAATAAGCATTTCAAAGGACCAATATTCCAAGCTGTTCACAGTCATAGAGTAATGAATTGATAAAATAAGTTTACAAAAACATTCTGATATAATCTACCATGGATTATTAACAACTTGCAATACAGTATGATGAACAAAAACGGATCTGTCTATTTGCCAAATTGTTTCTCATATGCTATAAAATTTGAATATTCGAAAGGGGTAAAAGGAAGTAGTACATAGATAACTTGGATCAAATCTTCCGGCTATGAAATTAAAGTAGTATACCAGATCATCAGTGAAGATTGAATGGCAAGCTTGAGAAAATCTTTAATATCATGCAAAGCCTCCCTTGTAAGGGGCGTCCATGTCCTCTTGCATGCAGGTGAAGTTTTAATATATAGTAAAACAAGTGCCACATTGACCCAGCTGGAAATGGTGTTTGCCAAGGCAGCCCCTTTATTACCTAATCCTGTTTTAAATACCAGAGCCCAACAGATGGGAACATGGAAACACAAAGTAATTACAGAGCATAGCATCATGGGAAAGACAATGCTTTGTGTCTGGAGATATTTTATAAAGGGTAGAAGAGCTGCATAAGCAAACAGACTGGGAATCATCCATCTGGCATACTCCCCTGCTTCAGAAGATATTAAAGGGTCCTGCCCAAATGTAATTAGAATTTTGCCCATAAATGCCCACATCACAGCCACCGGTATGCTTACACAAAAGAGAACAAAAATTGCTCTCTGCAGATGAATCCCAAGCAGATTGTATTGTTTTGCCCCGTAGGCCTGTCCACATAGTGTTTCCAATGCACTTGCCATTCCCATCTGTCAAAAATGGAAAGAAAAACAGTTGGTCTTACATACAACACTGCATTCATGATCTCTAAACAAACCTAAATCTTCACTTTTCGGAATCGCACAACCCCCTTAAAAAACCTTTAAGCAAGTATTGTGCTTCATAAACCACTTATTATTGTGAAAGATCTACTGAAATGCACAACCCAAAAAAAGGATCAAATATGAGTTGCAGGTGATGGCTTATCTATAAAACAGAGCAGTTTGATGTCTTATGATTCTACCCTTTACAAGAGCAACTCGCTAGTTCAAGTTCTATGTAATTATGTATGTTAGGACTCAGTACAACTAAGCATTTAAGGAAAACAGTCCATATTCTCGGCTAATGGTTTTAATTTTTCAGCCTTGCTAAAGCTTTTTCCTTTTTGGGAATTTAACAAGGAAAAGAATCTCAGAAAACTATTCAATACAAGGAAACCAAAACAAAGCGAGGTTTTTTAATCCTACCAGCAGAGTGTAGCCGGAGACATTTGCAAAGGAAGTAGCAATAGATGCACTAGAGAGAGCAAGCTCCCCTAAATGCCCTACCAGCATAATAGATATCATCCGCGAGCTATATTGTAACAAAATAACAGACACCATAGGCCCTGCTATCCAGCATTGTTTCTTTACTTCCTCCCATACTAGAGCTCCACTGCACTTCACTTCATCCTGCTCATCTCCAAATATAACTGTTTCCTCCTTGGCTACAAGTGGCTCCAGTACATCACTCTCATGTCCATGGCTCTGAATTGAATCACCTCTCTCCATTGTTGATCGAAATAATTACAGTTGACCGACTTATAAACTGGATTGTATGTTTATACCATAAGAATACTAAATCGCCTGTCTGTATAAGAAAGATTTGGGAAAGAGAAACAAGTCTTGCATCGTTTCAACAGGTCTCAAATTAGCGTTTAAAAAACCAAGAAGATTGCAGACCGCTGCTATTTGTATGCCGTGTAATACACAGCCCAATCGGACGCCTATTTGGTTCTCCTGATCCCGAGACGACAATAAATAGGGAGACAGAGTTGAGGACAGGGAAGCACGAAGACTCATTTCTGTGAGAGTTTGGTTTGGATATTTCTGCTTGAAGATAGGGCAGAGGGCCCAATAGTCGTGCACTCTAACTTCGCGCTTCTAATTATCCTAGGTCGAAATTTCAAATCACTCTCAATTTTTTACAGCAGCTTACTTGGCAAGTTCTCAGATTATAACTAAGGTTGCAGGGCCACATCATCAAATATGATGCCACATCAGCATGTTTTTTGTCAAGGTGTCCAAAAAGGCCCCAAAAAATAGTGAGACCAATACTCGTGCATTACATCATGGGTAGTTGAGCGCTGATGTGGTATCACATGATTGGTTGCTTTTTAGATCAAAAGCATACATTTTGTTTAATTATGGGTAGTCAAATCACAACTATTGGACATTATATAAATAACTATTGAGTATTATAATCACAATTGCGACTATTGGACCCTGCACAACTACTGGGCCCTCTTTCCCCTATTTAATTTTTTTGTCGTTTAATAAGAAAGCAAAGTCTATGTTGATATCTTTTCTGTGAAGAGATGGACATCAATTTCATCAATGTTGTTCAGTCTTGTTGACATTTTTACGCTGAAGGCGTTCCCTCTTGAAGTCTCTTCAGCAAAATCTTGCAAAATCTTTAAAATCTACGTTTCAGTTTTAGACAGAAAGTATGCAGGACCATACATTTAATCTAAGCCATCCAATCTAAGTCATATTTCATCATTGTTGTTTTCTCCTCCCGACATCAGACCAATCACAGCATCGACACCCGGACGGAGCAGAATATTTTCTACTATTTCCCATTGTTTTGACCGCCGCTTTTATTCGCCCGTTGTTTTCGAAGACACTTTCAAAGGCAATGTGGAGGTAGAAAAGTACATTGGGCGTGGTTATTATTACAGTGCACGATTTTATTTTTACTTTGCCGGCATTCTTTTTACAGCGCACGAGAGATTTTTTTTTATTTCGCCGGCATTTCTTTTGACAGCGCACTTGTTGCGATTGATTTTTTTTTTTTAGGATTTAAATTGGAGATGTACTGGTGTTCAAAGATAATCTGTGTATTAATTATTATTTATGGGTATACATTAAATTTTAAATAATATAATTACACTTAATATTATATTTCTTTTATGCATATTATATTAATTTATTTATATATTAATTGTTTTAATTATAATTATATTTATATTATATTATATATTATTGAAATAATATACATTAATATATATAATATTAATATACTACTTATTATCATCTCCCCCATGAATGGAACAGGGTGGCTGGGAAAATTGGCTTTTGAGAAGAATGGGATGTGGTTGGTTGATAATTGGGACAATTTACCGAGGGACCTTGCCCAAGATTTGGAGGGTTGGGTTACTGAGGATGTGAAATGTTGTATTAATGATTCTTGATTTCTTGCTTGATGTCTTGGTGCCCCTTCAGGGTTTTCATTTGCCTTTTGCTTTGTACCTCCCTTGTTGATTAATAAAAGTTTTTACCCCTCTTTTTATAAAATATACCACTTATTATATTTGTGTTTATATTTTACATTATATTATATATTTTATACATAATATTATATTAAAAAAATTTAGTTAATATATTTTAGTATTAAAAGACAATAAATAAAAAAATTAACAAATAAATCTCATTATTATGTTATTATACCCAAGGCGTTCCCTCTATAGAGTGTTTCGGCAAAAAATTTCGTCTCTAAACAATTATATTTGTTTTTACATGTTTTTTTTGTTATATTTGCTTTTACAAGTTATTTTGTAGTTGTCATTGTGATCATTTTGAGTTAGAATAATTGAGATAAATTTTTCATCTCTAAATAATTATATTCGTTTATACAAGTTATTTGGTAGTTGTCATTGTGATCAAATTACAAGAATCTTTAATTTGGAAAGAGAGTACAAAATTATTTAAATACAAGTATGCTTATTTTTAAAAGAACTGATTTTTAGATATTCTTTCCAATTTTTAGTAATAATAAACTATCAAATTTTGTGAACCATTAATTTTGAGAAATCACATAATGATTAATTATGTGATTAAATTAATTAATTAAAAATCATCTTTAAAATAATAAAACATATTTAATATAGAGTTTGAAAGTTTATTTTTAAAGACAAGTCTTAGATTTAACAACTATTATATATTTTTATTTTCATATATTCAAATTTTATTTTTAAAAATTATTAATTTAAAAAGAAATTAACATCTATTATATATTTTACTTTTTATGATAAAATTTTATTTTAAAAATTAGTAATTTAAAAAGTAAAAATAATAATAAATAAAAAATCCTTAAAATCTTAAAAAATACTAGAAATGTATTGTAGTAAATTTTGTAAATGTCAAATTAATTATAAAAATATAAAAATTTAATGCTAAAGTGGAATTAATTATAATTATATAACAAGTACTATGTTTATATTATCATAGTTTTATATTATACAAGTAATTTAAATGACATGATATATATTATTAAACTATAAATATAATAAATACACTATTAGAATAAATAGTAATAATTATGAATTATAATAGTTTCATATTTTAATTTAATCATATTTGTTATATATATTAATTATAATGTAAATATATATTACCATCCTCCACCAAGGGCTCATATCTAGACTTTACCATTTTCACTCGGCCCTTTGCCCTCCTCGACCTGTTACTGTCATTGATGCTTCCCGACCCACCTTTGTTGAAGAGGCTCTAGTTTCTTCTACTCCCCTGTCAGCTAGCATTATGGACACCCCTGGCCCGAGCAAGAAAAAAATGTATAAAAAAACCT
Source organism: Sequoia sempervirens (assembly GCA_007258455.2). NCBI lineage: Eukaryota > Viridiplantae > Streptophyta > Pinopsida > Cupressales > Cupressaceae > Sequoia > Sequoia sempervirens. The sequence goes on from VDFB02047230.1 coordinate 277,624,938, forward strand.
GCCTTGAAAGTTTCTCCTCATGACACATCCCCCTCTCTGGGGCTCGTTGTGGAGAGAAAAGACAAAACACGCATAGCCCCCACCCCGAGAACTAAGGCCAAAGTCTCCAAGAAGACTAAATTTCGGCTCCATCAAATTGACTTTAACATTGAGATCGCTGAGGAAACTAATACCCCTCGCAGGTCAAATAGGCTGGTTATCAAGCAAGAAAAAGGGAAGAGTTTTAAGGAGGTCTCAGATTCTGACAATGGGGACGAGAGCGAGAGTAGGAGTAAGGAGGAAAAGGAGGTTGGGGTGGAGGCTCTCTCGGTTTCTGCTAGTAGCTCCTCTCACATTTCCAAAAGCCTTAAAAGGGATCCTGCTAGCACTAAAATCAAGGAAGTCAAGTTTTGCGCCTTCAATATTACAGAAGGTAAGGCTTCCATGGAGGAAGCCCATAGTAAATAGGATGATGTATGGGAGGAGGTTGACAATCTGAAAAATAGAATCAAGGGTTTGGAGAAAAGACTACAAGATGTTACTCATTTTTCCTTGAAGATTATGCACAAGTCTGCAACTACATTTTGTCTACTACAGAAGGACAAGTTTGCAAATGATGTGGAGGAAGAAGCTATCAAAAAGGAACTTCTTGGGTTCCTCACTGAAGATTGGGCTACCATAACTTTAGTTAAGCCATGTAGTGGGAAAAAAGATTAGTCTTTGGTGGGTTTAGGTTTTTTTACTGGGATTAGCTGATTCAGCCTTCGTTTATGTTTTGTTTCGTTAAAGACATTGTTATTATTTTTATTTTCCTCCATGACTAGTATGAATCTTGGTGGTCTATATCTATGGTGGTTTTAAATCATGCTATCATGATGGAAATTACTAGTAACTCTAGTTCGGTTAGTTTTTTGAGTTGTTTTTTATATGATCTGCTTAGGGTGATGGTTTGGTTTTTAGATCCACTGTTACTATGTTGTTAGTGTTAGTATGTTGTGGATGGCCATTGGTGCCTTGTATTAATAGGACAACACCCTTGTTTTGTTGTTTTTTATATCAAAAACATATTGTATTAAATTTGTGTGTTAATTGAATTTATACTATATAAATCTATACTACTTATTACCTATAATGATTTTTTATTATATATAATCTAAATTAATTTACTATGTTAATTAAATTTGTGCTATATACAAATGTATATTTCTTATAATAAAACTATACTATTTTATGTTAGCTTCATTTTATCGAAGGATTATCGAACAACTTTATATATATATTATAGATTTATCTCTCATTCTTCCCCCTATATATGTCCCTCTTTCTATCCCTATCTCTCCCTCTCTTTGTCCCTCCATTATTGCAAACATAACATGATGTTGTTGGTAATGGAGCCTGATTAAATTCCTGATTTAGAGGTTTTATTACAATCATGTTTTGATCCTTGCAAGTGGATGCATAGTTGATTTGAAGCTATAACTTCTCCATTGAGACCTTTGTTTCATAAACAACATTTTTTGTTGAATGACCTATCAAATGAACAAAATTAGTAATTAGAAAATGTATGAAAAAAATAGACCAAAACTTATCCTAATTGACCTTCCACACTTCTTTGGTGTACCCATTGCACACTAAGGTGTGATTTCTAGTTTATATTAAGAGAGTTAAGAATTAAGGGGTATCCATTCTTCCAAGTCTTTTGGGGCATGATCTTAGCCTCATCTATTATTACATACTTCACCAGACTTGAACCTTGGTGGATGGCCTAATCAAGGATCATACCATCACCCTCACCAATTGTATTTAATCAATTGAACCACAACTCTTATTTAACTTTTTAAATTAACTAAAAAATGTGATAGAAAGATACACCTTCAAAGAAAAATACTTTATTTTGTCCTTGTTGCACCTCTTTATTTTAATACAAATTCAATGACCTTAATAATATGTCAATATTAATGATATTTATGACTAGCTTTAATATGTAAAGATACTATAATCATTATATATTAACCTAGGTTTATTAAATACATGTAATAATTACAAAGTATAATTTAGGCAAAATTGATAATTGAAAATGTTGTTTTTGAGAATTAAATATAGGAGTATTTGGGTATTTAATTTTTAAATCAATGGTGGGATATGGATGTCGATGACTCATTGAATCAATTCATTACAATGTAAGAAATTAGTGATTGTGTACATAGTGTTGACTATCCTTGGAACTTGCACGATCTTAGTAATCTTGTGGGTCAATCTCACAATTTAGAATTAATCTCACAAAGTGCAAATTTGATTTATGAGATATAGCTTTAACTTGACAAAATATAGACTACTTTGATTTGGTTTGTTTTGATCTTTGTTCACTAGTAACATGTATAAGGATTGGTGATTTTTTAAAATATCTTAAGAAAATTGTCAAATTGTGAGGGTCAAATTCTCCTCAATCAAACCTCGAGAGACCGACTTTATGGGCTTGGGAAATCAAAAAATGTGCAATAGTCTATATGCAAATTTTGATGCAAGTACACGTTATTGTTGTGTTTTAAATCTAGATATTCTTAGGAATGCTCCTCATAATAGACATAATGCTTGTTATTTTGAATGTCAAATTAATGTCCAAATGAATTTACTTAAATACCAAGACATGATGAATAATCACAAAAATATTTTCTAAGTTAGCTTCCAATGACCAGGACAAAAGGGTGAGAGATGATAAATTCAATTTTAATATGATTTTTGTGTCAAATCTAATTTATGTGGGATCACTCTTGCACATTAAGAGATTAACCAATGACAAAGAATACCATATTTGGGATAAAAAATAGATATATGGAAGTATGTGCTACTAATAAGGTAAACATGTGAGAATAGGTGTAGAGGGTCAAGATAAGATTGAATTCATGAAAATGTATGTTGGTGATGGTAAACAAGGACATATAATAGGAATTAGGGAAGGAGAAAAACTTAGCACAAAAGTGTGCCACATACTAATTATATTGAGATGTTCCATCATTTAAATGGGTTGAAAAGTAAATGTGTCTTGGCATAGGTACACAAACTTCATCATTACATTTTATGCCCAATGTGAGATGCATATGAATTCTAAAATGAACATGTATTTCAAAGCATATGAGCTCTCAAAATCATGCATGAAAAGTAAATATTGAGAATAAAATTATATGTAGGGTAATCCCACAATAGTGGTTTACAATTTTTGGCCAAACCGGACACTGAAATTATTATTTTTAACTAAATCTTCACATTGGGGCACCTATAGCAAATAAACTGTGAGGAATTTGAAGATGATGCAAACTAGAGTCTCTCCACATTTTGTCTGTAGATTCTAAAAATATATTTTTCAAAAATTTTAGAATTAGGTTTCATTTCTTTTTCCATCTCCCACAAAAACCAGTTTTTTTCATAAAATAGCATTTTTAAAAAGTGACGCACACTGTATAACACATAACTTTTTTTCCTTGAAGGATAAAATTCTAATTCTTTCAAATTTAGATTTGTAACTCCTATATCTAGTGCTTCCACTTGGTTTGATAGTTTTTTATTGAATATTTTTTCTTTAATCAAGTTTCAAAGTCAAACCAATTACAATTCAGACATAGCATGACCGTATAACGCATAAATTTTATTGTATGTATTGATTTTTATTTATTTTTTTGTTGGATGGACTCCAATATCTGGTGCACTCATATTTTTCAAATTTTTTTTGATAAGTTTCTATTTTTCCACATGTGCAGAATAGAGAACTTCATTTTCGGTGATAAGCCTATATTTAATAAAACTTAAAAAACAAATAGATAATTAAATCAAAACATATTAAAATTATATTCTTTGGATAGCTCATTCTGAGGGTTACCTAATACCAGTTGGGTTTGTGAAGTCTCCTCCATTTTTATTTTTAAATTGAGCTTCGAAGTGCAAAATTTTGGACAATTTTGGTGCCTGGGAGGGTGAAGGTGAAAAAAAGGTGGTTCGGTCGAACCACTTTGAAATACAATAAAAAAATGTACTTTAAAGGGGTTCAATGGAACCTTGAAAATGGCTTCGGTTGAACCCCTTGACATAGATCCATTTTACTGTTTGTTTTCCCATTTTTTTGTTTCCAATTTTTTTTTTCCCATTTTTTAATAGTTGTATTATGTAATATATAATATTAATATATTTATCTAAATTATATTATTTTTATATTATAATATATAAATACTTATTATTACAATATATAATAATAATAATAATAATAATAATAATATAATAGTAATATATAATTATTATTAATTATAAATTATTACTATAATATATAATTGTTATTATTATAATATTAAAAGTATATAATTAAAAAGTATATATATTATAAATGGTTGAAAAGCATTTTGGGATGAATTTTGGATTGGGTAGTTTAGTCGAGGGTAGGAACAATTTAAACAAAAGGTTTTTCTTTGAGATCTCATCTAATAATATTGGAATGGCACAACCTTGTTTTGTTGCCCCTCAGCCAAGGTCTAATATGAACATGAACATCTACAGCTCCACACCCAAGCTCTCCTTGACGTTGGTAGGTGTTCTCTTCAACTAGAAATCATAAAACATAGGTATTGATGTGGAAATGTGTATTAATTTGATTTTCTTAGGGGGATTTTGTTTGTTTATAGATATAAGTATATATTTATGATGGGCATTATTAGAAAAACAAGTAGCTTGGAAGGAAAAGGAGACATGTTTGGAAATAGCGATGGAGAGTCTCAACTTGGGATCTACAAAGAGCTGAAGAGTATGAGAGTAGGTTTGGCAGTGACAACATGGAAGGGAATGGATCTAGTGATGAGTAGGAAGATAACCATCCCAAAAAGAAGCGCTATCACATGCATACTCCTCAGAAAATTCAAAAATCCCATATGTAGCAACTGCAGAGGACTTGTTGTTATTGTAGAAGTTAGTGTTCAAGAGAAACAATTGCGTATTGAGAATATTCAGTTGAAAGATAAGGTCCATTTGCACAACATAACTAATTTAATGATGCATATTCCATATTTTTGTATTCTCAAATGCAAACTATGGTTAAAATGATTATGAGTCACTCCTTTTTTAGTTGTACCTATTCTAATTCTAATGTATTTACAACCCTATGAACCTCATGGATTTTATTCTCTCTAGAAATATTTTTAGTGCAATGATTTTCCCACCATGATGAAATTGCTTCGTATCATATACTATATAAGATTTAGAGACCCAAAAGGTTATTTTTTTCTCATGATTTAAACCACATGAGCAGTGAAGTTGAAGATTCGTTAGCTTTGTGCTTATGGGTTTTCTTTAACTATTCTTATGTTTTCTTTAATGCCTGCATGGATTTTTTCAGCTGGAGAGAATGGCAGCTATGGCTGGAAAATTTTATGGAAGGCCCATATCATTAACTTGAGAGAGAGAGGGGGGAGTGGGAGAGAGATAAAGGGCAGGGGGTACAAGGGTTTAGGCTTTAAGGGTTAAGGGTAGAGGGGAGAGAGGGAGAGGGGGTAGGAGGGAGAGACTTGAGAGAGAGAGAGGGGGGAATGGGAGAGAGATAAAGGGTAGAGGGTAGAAGGGTTTAGGATTTAAGGGTCAAGGGTTAAGGGTTTAAGGATTAAAGGTAGAGGGTAGAGGGGATCTAGAGATAGGAGTGTGTGTGTGTGTGTGAGAGAGAGAGAGAGAAAGAGTGGGTCTAGGAGGGAGAGACTAGAGAGAGGGGGAGTGGGAGAGAGATAAAGGGTAGAGGGTACAAGGGTTTAGGGGTTAAGGGTAGAGGGGAGAGGGGGAGAGTGGGTAGGAGGGAGAGACTTGAGAGAGAGAGAGGGAGGGAGTGGGAGAGAGATAAAGGGTACATGGTTTAGGGTTTAACCTGGTTAAGGGTAGAGGGGAGAGAGGGAGAGGGGTTAGGAGCAAGACACTTGAGAGAGAGGGGGGAGTGGGAGAGAGATAACAGGTAAGGAGTACAAGGGTTTTGGGTTTAAGGGTTACTTGGGTAGAGGAGAGAGGGGGAGCTCAATATAGAATTAGTGAGTGAGTGAGAGAGAGAGGGTTTAAGGCTAGATGGGAGCTTAATATAGGAGTTAGTGAGAGAGAGAGAGGGGGTTTAAGGGTTTAAGGCTATAGGGGAGCTCAAGATAGAAGGGGTGAGTGAGTGAGAGAGAGAGGGTTTAAGGGTTAAACCTGCTTACTTGGGTAGAGGGTAGAGGGGATCTAAAGATAGGAGTGTGTGAGAGAGAGAGAGACTTGAGAGAGGCAAAGTGGGTAGGAGGGAGAGAATTGAGAGAGAGTGAGCATGGGAACTTGGGAGAGAGATAGAGGGTAGAGGGCACAAGGGTTTAGGGTTTAAGGGTTAAGGGTAGAGGGGTAGGAGGGAGAGGGGTAGGAGGGAGAGACTTGAGAGAGAGAGGGGGAATGGGAGAGAGAAAAGGGTAGGGGGTACACGTTTAGGGTTTAACTGGTTAAGGGTAGAGGGAAAAAGGGGGAGAGGGGGTAGAGGAGGGAGAGAGGAGAGAGTGGGAGAGAGATAAAGGAGTAGCTTGAGATAGAATTAGTGATTGAGAGAGAGAGAGAGAGAGAGAGAGAGAGAGAGGATTTAAGGTTATCGGGGAGCTCGAGACAAAAGGATTGAATGAGTGAGAGAGAGAGGGTTTAAGGGTTTAAGGCTAAAGGGTAGAGGGTAGAGGGGAACATTCTATTTCCATTTGTGGTATTTTTTGTGAATTAAATTGATGGCAAATTTATTTTTTTATTTGCATTGATTTATGTTTTAAATATGTGTGCAATAATTTTATAATTAGATAATAATTAATTTTAAAATTTACATAATTGCTCATGGAACAATTCAATGGAACAAATATAAGTTGTATATTATTGTATATAAGATTCTTGAGCTTAAGAATTCCATGAAACAAATATAAGTTGTATATAATTGCAATTTAGGCAAAATTATTTTAAAAAACTTCACTAGGTTTCAAATAAGTATTGAAAGCATATATATGGGTTTACACGCAAGCAAAAAAAGTGAGAGATGATGCTATCAAAGATTCTTGATCTTAAGAAATCCATGGAACAAATATGTACATATAATTGTAATTTACGCAATGATTTACAACTATGTACTTGAGTTACTATAAGTTCTCACTTGAACATGTATAGGGTTACAAGTGAACTTGAAAATCATGGATACAATCTAAGTCAAGATTCTGGTTCAGCCCGCTCTTCAATAATATGTAGAATTTTTTGATGATATTCACTATCTAGTCTCCATTTTCTTTGGCCACATGCATATGGAACTTCATGAAGATGTAGGGTGGTAGCAATTATCAAGTGACTATATTGATATACCTTGTTATCAGGTTGATAGTCAACAAAATGAATCTCGTGTTGAACAACTTTGACTTGTTTTAGATATGTCCCTTGCACTACAACAAAACCCACATGGTAAACATGAACCTACTTGGTAAGACATATGAACGTGTACAACATTTTCAAGCTCAAGTTTTGTACAATATATATTTAATGTTTATAATGTAATGCATGTACATGTGAACTCAATGTATATATAATTTTAAATTCAAACTCACTTGTGGGAAATGACATTCCATCACTTGTTTCAAGTTGTGTTAGCTTATTCCTCTCTTCTATGCAATGCAATAAATAATAGCTAACACCTTTGATGTTTCTAGGCTCTGCTATGACTACAAAAACATCTCTTGTACACCAAATTTACACACAAAATTTCTAAAAAAAATAGAAATGTCTCTAGACTTTAAAGATCATTAACTAGATATATATACATATATATATATATAATATACAAATTATTGAAAACTTACACATGTACCTTTTCTAACCAATCCTAATATATGGTCATAATCAATTGAAATCAAAGGAATGCCTTCAAATCTTTCTTCCTCATTTTCATCATATGTTTCTAAAACAATTAGTGGCACTGTATCCCATTTACCAACATATCCAAGTTCTTAGTTATTGCATGCATGATCAGAGTTTCTTGCAATTCACTCAGTGCAAAAACAAGAGTAATCCCTTGTGTGTAATTCCCATCCATGGAAACTAGCTGAACTCCTAACACAATGCAAAGATCTTGATTTTTCTATCCTCTTGCATCCATGCATTGATCTTTTGTCCACACCTAGATACATGTACAATAACAAACTTATGTGAACAAACATGTATATATATAATTTTTAAATTTAAATAAATTCAAATTTTTAAAAATGTAATTTATACATATTTGATATCTCCCAAAACAGTCTATGTGGAATGTGTTGTTTTGTTCTCGAAGATGTGTTGACCACATTTGATGCAAAGTGTTTCTTGCACCATTCAACAACATCATGTGCATTTTCTATACGATCTTTTGGATAACTCATTTGATGTTTTCTTAAAGCTTGTTTGATGCAAGCTCCTGCTCCATCATGCTCACCCTTTCCATGCCCACTCTCAAAAAAACTCCAAACATGTGGTATTTTTTAGATTTTATGATATCTACAAAGTGCATAAAATGGTCGTGAAGATTTGAATTGTGTTGTACATCCATCTGACCATACCAAATTCTTTTCAAATTTTACACCCCTGCTTCTCAAATTCTAAAAAAAATTGTAAAGCAATGTTGGACAAAAAGCATGTCATGCTCTTTATCATCACTAATATAAAAGTGATATTCTTTATTTATGGCTCATTCTTCATCTGTACTCTCAACACCATCCAATTCTGACTATGCATGTCGATAACACACATGAGCCATAATAGTGATCTGCTTTGAAAAGTAATACTTTGATTGAATCTCCTTTTGATGTACAAAGGAGTAATTTTTTGTAAAGTTGACTATTGATAGAATTGTTCCAAGTGGGAAAGTATCTCTCAATGTTTGGAATTTTTGTGATTGCCACTTAGCAAAAAAGGAATGTTGTATGTATGGTTGTATCAATTTTCAAAAATCTTCCATAAATTTTCTAATAGGAATCTCCTCTTCTACATAGTTCAACCTTGTGGATTCTTTCCCAAAATTTGTTTGCAACTTTAGATACTTGTACTTGTGTGAGTAAAATATGTGAATAAGTAATAAACCACACAATGAATGAAACATTACATTAGAGAATTCAAATAACAATATAATCAAATTGAAACAAATAAACTTTCTAAAAATAGTACTTACCTCTTGCAATTTATTGTCTTTGTTAGGTCATTATCCTCATTTCTTGAAGGAAATTTAGCCAAATTTCCACATGTCTCACAAATTCCTTTTATGTAGTTTATTTGAGGTCCATTTTCATGATCACATAAAATAGCCTTTATGAACAAATTTTCCTGTTTAGGAGGTGCACTTTGAAACCCACAACTTTCTTCTCTCATCTTTCAAAATACCTGATAGTAGAGATCAAATTCAATATGATAACGACAACAACAAGTTTCAAAAAAAATCTTTATCTTCACATAATATGGCTTTAACCTTTCAAATATTGTTTTCTCAATCTTTATATGAGGATATGTATTACAAAAGTTCATATACATATCAATTTTTTTTATGTCTAGCCAATGTTTGATATGATTTTCATAAATACCAGGCCCAATAATGTGTCTCATAACATCTCTAGTATTTGATGATGGATGAGTCTGATCATGCCAAAAACTTGAGATCAAGTTCCCAACATCTTCAATCCTGTAAAAATGGGGAGATCTACACATAATTTCCCAATTGCCTTCTAAACCCTCATCCAAAAACTTTCTTTTTTTTCTCATATTTTATTAATGTGGTTCTAATATTAACCAATTTCAGCTGAAAAGTGTAGACATTTTTCTTTTTCTTGCTATATCTTGATGTACAATAGATGTCAACATCAACCTTCTTGTAGTGGCCTTATCCACTGATTAAGATCCTTTCCCAATGGAATCTAAACCCTTTTTAACATTTTGAGCAATATCCTTTTGTAATCCCATGTGTTTCTTCTTATTTGATGCCGAATGTACACCCAATAATTGTAATGAATCTTTCAGCGCATTACGAAGAAGTAAACATGATAACAATTGGGTTTCTTCAAGTGTATCAAGATGTTTGAAATGATGATTGATTATTCCATTTACAGATTTAGTCATTGACCTCTTTCTCTTATTATAAGGCTAGTTGGCATAACATTTCAGCTTCTCCATATCCATTTCAAGTAAATGATCTAAATTTCTATAAGAAATTTGTTTCATCACCTTTTCAACTAGTTTTATATGCTCATGCATAGTAGTAGAAGGAAGTGATCCTGACCCCTCTCCAACATGCATTGTTTGAACTTGGGCCTCCTCTCTATCTTCAAGGTCCATTTTTTCTTCAGTGAATTCATTTGATCCAATATCTAGATTTGGCTCGACTTCAACATGAGAACTTCCTGCTTGTTGAGCCCTTTCTACATGTCACAAAATATTTTGCAAAGAAAAGTGAGAGATGATTCTATATAAGTGAATTTTATGTATGCAAGCAAACAAAGTGATAAGACATGATGCTATAAGTGATAGAAGTTTTGAATATCTAGTTTTATATGCTCATCCATACCAGTAGAAGGAAGTGATCATGACCCCTCTCCAACAAGCATTGTTTGAACTTGGGTCTCCTCCCTAACTTCAAGGTCCATGTGTTCTTCAACGGATTCTTTTGATCCAATATCTAGATTTGGATTGACTCCCGCTTGAGAATTTCCTACTTGTTTGAATTTACATGCAAGCAAAGAAAGTGAGAGACTATGAGTTATTTAAGTGGAGTTGAAACAAATAAAATCAAATATTCTTAAACTTAAGAATTCCATGGAACAAAAACAATTGGAAATAGATGATAAGCAATTTAGGTAATGTCTATGCAAGATGACTATTTTTTAGTATTAAAGTTTCCAAGTTAAATCTAACATGGTTTTCATAAAAGGCATGCATATTTATAAGCAAAACAAATTGAGGTGTTAATAAAAGTCCTAAACACACACTTGAGAGAGAGAGAGAAGAAACAAGCATGTACCTTGTTTCTTTCTATGATAATTTTCAAAGTTTTGTTCATGCCTCTTTTGTTCTTCTTCTTTTGACAATTTTCGTTGAGACGCATTTTTTCTTTTTCTTTGTTGTTCCATTTTCTTCTTCAAGTTAAATATGTCTCAAAATAAATCCTCTAGCAACTTAGTTAAATTCTCCTCCAAATTTTTCCTTGATTAATAAAAATGAAAAGTTGCCTTCTCCAATATTTGCCTCCTTGATAAATGTGCAAAAACCTTTTCTCCAAAATCTATGAGCTCCAAGTGATATAAATGTGAATTAATCTTGCAACTTGATGTGGAATAATGGAAAATAAGCTTGTATCTATATGCATATGGGAAAAAAATTATTCTAGTGTATGGAATAACTACATCCTAGATCATTAAATGAATCAAGTGGTAATCAAACAAGTTATTTCATTGTGGAGTTTGTTGTTTTTTAATGTATAGATATGCAACATATATCTTAGAGTAATTTTAGAATTTTGTTACTTTTCAAAAAGACAATAGAGGAATAATTTGAATTGAATTTTCTTAATGTTTCAAAGAATAAAATTTCCGTATAATTTAATAATGGTGTAGATTAAGAGATTATTTATGAAATAATTTAACATAAAAAAATTATAACTTAGAGGGAAAGTGTTTGAAAGATGGTATATAATTATAAAAGGAATATACCTACCTCTTCTTTATAATTATATTTTATAACTCATTTATAAAATATCATTAGTTTAGTTGAGCTTGAGAGTCATTTATTTTATAATTTTTGACTTCTTACTATAAAATTCAATAGGTGTGCATGTAAATTATTTATTGTGGTCAACATGAATGAACTTAATTATAAAGTGGCATGTTCATTTCCTAAAATTCTACTAGAGATCAAATGTATATTATATAAGGAAATGTAAGTTCTAAGAGATCATCAAATAAGAAAATGTATGTATATTAAATATAAGCAAATGTATATACATATATCATATAAACATGTAAACATAAGCAAACACATACATACATGTAAATAGATTCAATGTATAAACATGTAACATGTTATAAGCAAAGAGCCAAACGTATGTATATAAGCAAATAGCCAAATGTATGTATATAAGAAAAGAGCCAAATGTATGTATACAAGCAAAGATCATCAAATGTCAAATACTAAAGATCATCATATAAGCAAATACATGTAGTAAAGATCATAGATCTAGTGTATGGCCTAATCTGAATGTCAACTCTTAGTCAAATGACCATCTAAAAGAGAATGGTCCTACTCTGATGGATGTGCTGAGCCCTGCAAATAAAAATGTGTACAAAATGTGTTAAATTCATATAATTTATATTAAATAAATTTTATGAAAGTCATTTTTAAGAATGTACTTGTATATTTTTAAATATTTATCTATATCTATGTGCATACATATGCATGTACATATACACATGTATATATAAAAATTTAAAACTCACATGTCCACTGGCAACAAATTCATCCATAGAGTCACGCCGATGTACACAATCTAGAGGAACAAGGCTAGGAGTGACATGAGGTTTGTCCACCTACAATATATATACATATATATCAATACATGAATATCTAGTTAAAACTACAATTTAAAAATAATTAAAAAGGAATTGAAACATGCACATGCACACATACATGCACATCATTTGATATCAGATGACCTATGTCCTCTGAAATGTCCACCTCCACCATATCAACTATACGGTCAAGCGACAAACCAACATCTGCATCCATTTGATCTATCCCATGTTGTTCCATAAATGATGAGTGAAGAGGTCTATGCAGGTGAGATGGCATCAACGATGACGAAGCAAAACCAATCAACATCTCAGTAAAACCCATAGTCTGTGCAACTGTCGAATGATCTATAGGTGGATCCTGACGTGCACTAGTGCTAGGCTAAGAGTGATGGGATCCTAGAAGTCAATGACCTCTACATCCCAAAAAATCTCTAACATGCTCTATATCAATCCCATAGTCTGATGCAATGAAGGAATACGCGTCCAAGAGGTCCCCAGCTAAACAATGTAGAGTCATGTGTGCCATATCTCCTATAAGTGCGTCAAGCTATGTGGGAGTAGGGATGTTTTCTACTATATAAGGATCCATGGTGGTCCACTGTGTTGAAAATGGTGTGGATCAAGAACCTCTAGACATCAAATACTGACCTACACGATTAGTAGATATCCTAGTGGTGGCAACTGCAATGTCACCTACAGTGTCAATTGCTTCCTTTTGGGAAGCAACAACAACTTCATCTGCTATGGGGGCTAGAGCTAGGGTGAGAGCAAGAGACCTCTCACCAACCAATACCCTAAACGCTAGGGCTAGTCTATTTGCTCGACAATAGGTGGGCCTATTGGCAATCCTACCATGCCCTTGACCAACATATGGTGGAATGTCCAGGTAGTTGACTTTGAGGCCCAAATGGACCTCAACATACAATTGTTGGACAAAATACAATGGAATCTAGTCATTGTTTGGGTATTGGCCATGTGCTGCTAGAAATTGTGGGTAGATCAATGAGGCCATTACATGATCAACACATCTAGTGACCTGGTATCCCCTAAGCTTACACACATTTTGATAGAATGGAAAACAAGTGGTTTTTATCTTTTCTTTGGTCACGCTATCATAATTTTGTTTAAGGGGAATGTCACCATGTACTTCTCGCATGTGGGAAAGAATAGCAACTACTCTATCTGGGGAATATGCACTAGTCTTCTCAAGTTCATTTCTTAGTTTTTCTAGACTATGTAATATTGACATGCATGGTTTAGTATATACCCATGGGTTTGCACCCTATGCTATTGAGTCTCTCAAATTTTTAATCTCATTAGTGGTATTTGCAAACAAATCTTCTAGATCAGGTGGAACATCTGCATTTTCCATGTTATATATATGTATGTACACCTAAAGGAGTAATGAAACCTTGGTAAATAATATATGTAGATATAGGAAATAGAAATCTAAATAGTTGTAATAATTCATCTACTCATTAATAATATTTTCATACCTTTAACAAAAAACCATTCAACATCTATCTAGTTTTTAATAATCAAGACATTCAAATTACTAGATTGCACACAAAACATAATATAAAACAGTTCTATTTAATTTTAAATTTACAAGTGTGCACTCTAGTACAAAATGTGCCATTAAAGACTTAAAAGATATTGATAAAGGTTGCATCTAATATTTATTTCCTACAACTAGTAATAAAGGGATTTAGCATCATTCCTTAACATTGGTGGTCATGTAAAATCAATTTAGTCATTATTGAAGGTACAAATAAGAGAAGAAAATGAGAGAGATGATATAAGCTTATAAATATTATTTATAAATTATTGAAGCAATATTTTGATAAGGAGGAAACCAAAAAATTAGAAATAAACTTCCTCATATCCACAAAGAAAATTTGATAGGAGGAAGGGACACATGCACATAATATTTATCATGAAAGTTACCATACAATGTACAAGAACATGATACTAAGGAACAAAGGTTTCTTATAAGTACACAACAAACCTAGATGAAGATTTAACCCTAATACAAAAAGAAAGAAAGAATGAAAGAATAGGAGAAAATGACTTGATTTAATCTTTGTACATATTTTTTCTATTATCTCAAATCTTATAGATAATATAAAATCCTCCATATGAAAATATGGTTATATTTACTCATTTAGATAATATTTAATAATTATTTTATTACTCTTATTTTTATAAATTTCTTGGATATTATAGTAAAATAAATCAACTCTTACATTTTTTAAAATTTAAAAGTTTCCTATACAAATTCCACAACTAGATATAATGGACTAGAGCTTTGTATATAATGATGCACAATGATTAATCCTTGATGTTTCAAATCTTTGTTTGGGTATTTTACTTCATCCCACCGTCTTTAGTTTTCATGATAGGTAGGTATTCCTAACAAACCTAGGAATTATCCCTTGTTGACCCATCTTATTTCAACCTTTATTTTGTTGATGATTATACTTGAAAATATTATTTTTAAATTTTATGCAGTAATGAATACCTATAACACTTGGTGAAACTAACAAACCAACACTAAGATTGTTTCTCTTCCTTTATCTAATCCCAGTATTTCATATTGACTTCTTGTATTCTTTTAAGAGCACTAAAGAGTATAATAGTATAAAAGAACTTTAGTATAATATTTCTCTTTGGGATATTATTTAAACTTCACCTTAATATCATGAGTTTCTTCATAATTCTATACAAAATATCCATATTCCCTCTTTTACTAAGCCTATTGAAATAGTTGCCCAAATTAGGTGTATTATATACTGACATTATGGAGATTACGTTTCTTCCATCTAAACTTCACTTCAATGTGGTTTAATAGAAGATTATTTATCTTCTAATGATTTTTGTTACTAAACCTATATGAATATTAAGTATACATTTATTGAAAATGGTTTTTTAATCTTAATATTTGTAATCATTAATTCCTAAAATATATTTTTGTTTATACTTCTAATCTTACTCTTCCTCAATTTTCTATTAAAGGTTTTGTTATTATTTGATGTCAAGATCCTTTGGGAACTATTATTTTCTTATCTAGAATCAAGCCCTATTTTGCTTCACTTGTTATTCCATGTTATGATAGGGAATGAATTTCTTATTATAAACTCCTTCATGGAAAACCTTCAATTCATGGAATAGGGATTGTTCCATCTAATTCCACCAATATGTAAATTTTTTTATATGGAAGTAAAACTTTCATGATTACTATAGACATCCAAATTTGGACACTTAATTTATCCAAATTTATCACTTTTCATCTAAACATCCTCTTATCCGAGTTAGTTAAGTAATATTACTACTATTTAATTAGTATCCTTAATTCTGCCAAATCCCTAAGGTATTTAATTAATAATTAAATAACTTACCCTCCTTAATCCCGTTTTCATCAAATGAATTAAATAAATATTACATTTATTTAATTCCTCACATGTCATTTTCATCTAATCCTAATCCATCTCCTAATCTCTTCATTAAGGATGTGCACATGCCTAATCCTTGATTAGGATGTGTCACATCCTCCAACTTTTACAAGTTGGCTTCTAATCCTCATTAACCCCTAATTATCCTCTAATTGATTAGTTAAGCCTAATCAGTACCTTGGTCAACTCTCCCCATCCCCCAAGGAATTTTTAATTCTTTTTTATTCATCCAAGGCTCCTCTCTTCCCCATGTGAATTTTTAATTCACTTTTATTCCTCCTAAATTCCCCTTTTCCCATGCATCTTCTAGAATCTTTGACTTGTCACATCAAGTCACATGTGACAAACTCCCACCTTTTTGGAGACCCTTTTTATCCACTAGATTCTCCCAATCATGTGAATTTTTAATTCACATTTATTCCTCCAAGGAATCTTCTCATCTCCCAACTTCCAAGGTACATGTCCTTACACATCATGTACCTCCCTTCCACATCACCTACACATCATCTCACCCTTAGCCACTTCACATTCCACATGTCAAAATGTGAGGGCTTGTGAGTCCTCAACTCACCTTAGCCCTTCATCTGGGCCTTGTTGGATAAATCTCAACCATTGAATTCTCTAGAGAATTCAAATTTCTCTATAAATATCTCATCTTCTAAGGCATTTAAAACACTTAGTCATTTGAACAACCTTATGTTGTCACTTTGTGCACTCACTTTCTCTCATCTAATCATCCATTTTATCCACTTTTGCATTTGCATCCCACCCCATAGTTAATCTTGCATTTAGCGACATCAAGAGCCATCTAAGGAGCATACAAAGCAATCAAAATCAAGGGCCAACCAAGGAGTTTCAACAACAAAGAAGTAGCAATGAAGGTATAATTATCTTACAATCTGCATTTTAGCTCATTTATTTGCTTTATCATTCCTTAGGCTAATCTTGAGGTGTCCCTTTGTGTTTTCCTCATTTCATTTTAGTTATTTTGCATCATTGGCATAGGACTAATATTTAGGATCACATTTTTGGCACACCTGGTGGGACCCACAAGCAGGTTCCTCTATTTAACATTTGTTGCTGTTGAGATTGCTTGTAGGAATAGGTTACAGTGGGGTGACTACGCCCTCCTGTTCACTGCAGAAAGGTGATTATGCCCTCTGTTTCACTGTAGAAAGGCGATTACGCCCTCTATTTCACTATAGAAAGGTGATTACACCCTCTATTTCACTGCAAAAAGGTGATTACCCCCTCTGTTTCATTGCAGAAGGGAAACTACGCCCCTGATTAAAACTTTTTTTTTAACATTTTACTGTAGAAGGGTGACTATGTCTTGGTTTGAATTTTTCTTGCTAACATTTCACTACAGAGGGGTGACTACGCCCTCCTGGTCACTACAGAGGGGTGAAAATGCCATTCTGTGCACTACAGAGGGGCGACTACGCCCTTCTGTGCACTGCAAAGGGGTGACTATGCCCTTCTGTGCACTGCAGAGGGGGGACTACGCCCTCCTATTCACTGCAGAAGTGCAATTATGCCCTCTTTTTCATTACAGAAGTACAATTATGCCCTCTGTTTCATTGCAAAAGGGTGACTGCGCCCCTGATTAAAACTTTGTTTTTTAATATTTTACAACAGAAGGGCGACTACACCTTGATTTGAATTTTGTTTGCTAACATTTCATTGCAAGAGTGCAATTACACCCTCTTTTTCACTATAGAAGTGTAATTATGCCCTCTATTTCACTGCAAAAGGGCAACTATGCCCTTGATTAAACTTTGTGTTCTAACATTTCACTGCAGAAGGGTGAGTGCGCCCTTGATTAAACTTTGTGTTCTAATTTTTTACTGTAGAGGGGTGACTATGCCCTCCTGTGCACTGCAGAGGGGTGACTACGCCCTCTGATTCACTACAGAGGGGTGCCTATGCCCTCCTGGTTGTTGCAGAGGGGAGAATACGCCCCAAAACAACACATTTTGAGAGGTAAAACAACCCGTTTTAGCTTAGTTTTTTCTCTTATTTTTTACTATTTTCATATCCTAACACCCTAACATTGATTTTTGCAAGGATATTGGTGTTTTTGCTAACATTTTGCAGCATATTCTTGTGTAATTGGCGAAGAAAGAAGGGTAAAGCAACTAACGTTTGCTTGCAGGACCTTCTGTTTACATAGATTTCCAAAGCTATCCTTGTGGTTTTTTCGTTAATCTAGGAACATAGTTTAATTAGGGGAAGTAATATCTATTGGTTGTTGCTTCTATCTTTTTGTGTTACCCAAAGGGGGCATTAGTTTTTTTTCAATTTCCCCTTTTCCATATCATGTTTCTAACAAGTTTGCTGTAGCGGGGTGGATAAGCCCTCTTCCATATTCTATTTCTAACAAATTTGTTGTAGAGGGGTGACTACGCCCTTTTGGTTACTGTAGAGGGGCGACTATTCCCTCCTGGTCATTGTAGAGGGGAAAATACGCCCCAAAACAACACATTTTGTGAGGTAAAATCATCGCTTTAGCTTAGTTTTTGTTCTCATTTTTTGTTGTTTTCATATCCTAGCACCTTAACATTGTTTTTTTCAAGGATATTGGTTTTTTTGCTAACATTTTGCAGCATATTCTTGTGTAATTGGCAAATAAAGAAGGGTAAAGCAACTAACATTTACTTGTAGGACCTTCTGTTTACACGGATTTCCAAATCTATCTTTGTGGTCTTTCATTAATCTAGGAACATAGTTTAATTAGGGGAAGTCATATTTGTTGGTTGTTGCGTCTGTATTTTTGTGTTACCCAAAAGGGGCATTAGTTTTCTTTCACTTTCCCCTTTTCCATATCCTGTTTCTAACAAGTTTGTTGTAGCGGGGTAGATACACCCTCTTCCATATTTTGTTTCTAACAAATTTTCTACAGAGGAGCGACTATGCCCTCCTAGTCACTACAGAGGGGTGAATACGCCCCAAAACAACACATTTTGAGAGGTAAAACAACCATTTTAGCTTTGTTTTTTCTCTCAATTTTTGTTGTTTTCATATCTTAACCCCCTAACATTGTTTTTTGCAAGGTTATTTGTGTTTTTGCTAACATTTTGCAACATATTCTTGTGTAATTGACGAAGAACAAAGGATAAAATAACTAACATTTGCTTGCAACGCTATCCGTTTGCTCAGATTTTAAAAGTTATCCTTGTTGTTTTCGTTAATATGAGAACATAGTTTAATTAGGGGAAGTAATATTCATTGCTTGTTGTGTCTATCTTTTTGTGTCACCCAAGGGGACATTAGTTTGTTTTCACTTCCCCCTTGCACTTTGTGTGAGCTTGGGGAGTAGTTGGAAACGATTATTGTCTTCTTTCTAGTGGGACATGTTTGGGGATTTCATCACCCCAAGGGACGATCCCAACCACGCATATTGGAGGGGTATACAAATGGGGGAGAGTGAAAGTTGTACCTCAATCTAGTCACGTCATAATTGGCAGAGTGTCAAAGCTAGGGTGATACCTAGATAGACGTGAAGAGTTGGTCTGAGCCCTTCAGTATCTTGCTGGGGTTCCCGACTCACACTTGTGATGGGATGGTGTTCACAGTTGTGCCTTACCTACCAAGAGTATATCGAGGACTCCCTAGACACCTTGTGCATCCTAGATTAAGACCCTTATTGGCCATACCCTTAACACTAATCGTAGGATTGTGCTTGTTTAAAAGTGTTTTCTTATGAGAAACTAGTAAACTTTTTAACAAATTGGCCTTATTGTTGTCATTTTAAGTCCTTTCCATAGTCATTTTCATCGAAACTAAGTCCCTGCTTACTATAGTGGGGCAAATTTTCCCTCCTGTTTGTTCAGTGGGGCGAATTTGCCCTCCTGAACAACCAAAACACCCTGTTTAACTCTGTTTAGCCTCTAAACCATCATTTAATCATTCCAAACCCCTGTTTAATCATTCCAAGCCTCCATTTTGTCATTCTAAACCTCTGAAGCCTCGGTTTGATCATTCTAAACCTCCATATTACCATTCCAAACCTTCGTTTAGCCATTCCAAACATTCGTTTGACCAAGTAGTCTTTCATCCCTTTCGATCCTCTATTTACTCATTTCGAGTAATCTTTCATCCATTTCAAGCATCCATCCCCTCATTCTGAGAGTTGTTTATCCTTTCTAATCAAGTGTTTACTCATTTTGAGCTTTCATTTTTGTGATCTGAGAGTCGTTCATCCATTCTAAGCAATCGTTTACTAGTTTTGAGTGCTTGTTCATCCACTCCTATCATTCGTTTTCCCAATCCAATCATCTATTTCCTCAATTAAGTTATCTAACACCCTGTTCCAATCACCCATCTCTTTGTTCTAACAACCTATTTACCCACTCGGAGAGTCCAAAAGTAGTGGGGCAAACTTGCCCCTTCAATGGGGTGAACCTACCCTATAGTGGGGTGAATCTACCTTGCAGAAGGGAAAATTTGCCCCTTTGTGAGGGCAGATTCTCCCTAGAAGGGAAAATTCACCCCTCTACAACAAAAATTTGGCAAAAAGACAATAAACAAATCTAGTTCCCAAATTTGACCAGTGGAACCAATCCCATCATATCCTTCAATCCAATCCTAATATGAGCTTTAATCTAATCCCAATCTGAGCTTTGGTCCATTCGCATTTTGTCGAGCTCATTCGTTCATCATCTGAATCGTATCGATACATCATCCTCAAGCATCTCTAAGTTACACATCCCTTATCATTTCCCCATCCAAATCCCTTGAAATTTGTTTCAGGTTATTATCCAAATTGACCTAAGTTTTTGAAATTGATCGTCATCATTAACATCTACTTGGGATTGTCATCCATCCTGAGTTAGTCAATCATTGTCATCGGCCCAATCAATTCACTTTCAATCTCAAGGTGGATTCAGTGCTGCAATCATCCATTTATCCTTTAATCCAATCGATTAGTATCCCAAGTCACCTAGGGTAATCTCTGAACTTGGTTTAGAATCCCTTCCATCATCCTATCTGATCCATTATTTGATTGTCTCATTGATCGATCTTATCCAATCCAATCCAATCACATCCCTATCCAATCACCTCTGACCCAATCAATTTGCTTCCTCTCAAGGTGGATTTAGTGTCATAATCATCCTTTGATCATCAACTCCAATCATCACAATCAATCACATCATCTAATCATCCTAATCTGAGCTTTAATCCAATCCCGATCTCAGCTTAACCTAAATCCTAATCTGAGCTTTAATCTATTTGCATCCAAGATCCCTCCTTCAATCTTCTTCTAATCCATTATTTTATCCTTTCATCATGTTTCTAATCCATATTGATCTAATCCAACATCATGAATCCTTACCCTTCATCAATTCAACCAAAAATAGTAATCAAGGGAAATCCTAATTAGGTTGATGATGATAACAAAAGCCTTGCCGATCAAGAGGTATATGACGTGGATCCCCTTGATACTATCATCGCTAGTAAGATTTCCCCAACCGCTTTCAGAAATCCAATCCCCCCTCCCAACTATTCCGTTATGTCTTCATCCATGCCTAATAATGCTCCTTATACTACCTTTGGCAAGGGATATCCATTATCTTGCTTGCCCACATCATCATATCCTCCCTCTACACCATCATCTTATCCAACATCTATGTCTTCTTATCCCAATCTAGTATCCCAACATCCCTATCATAATCCCTTGTCCACGCTTGCATACCCCAATCCTTCATCCACATATGATCGCTATCCTAATCCTCCATACCAATCTACCTATCCTAATCCTTCTTATCAGTCTATCCATCCTAATCCTACATCCACACATTTTTATCTTAATCTTGCACCCCCATCAACCTATCCTAATCCAACATCCACATCATCTTGTCCTAATCTACAACCCACATCCTCTTGTCCTAATCCACTGCTCATATCCTCTTCATCATTCCAATATCCCTACCTTAACCCTCCATCCAATCCTAGTCCTCCATCTACTCCTAGTCCTACATCCAATCCCATTCCCCCATCTAATCCAAATCCACCAACCCATAGTCCTAATCCTACACCCATCCCTAATCCTTCATTTATTCCTATCACACCATCTTAGCCTAGAATATGCAAGTTTCTCACTCCAGAAGTTGTCCAAGGACTCATGACAAAGAAAACATCTCCCACTCCACACCTTGAAGTTGTGGAACCATGCCATCCCAATTCATCATCCATGATCACTAGTGATGAGACCTTTCTCCATACCACACCTATCATTATTGATACCACCCCTAGCACCGCTCAAACCGTCAAAACCATCAAATCCTCTGAATCCACTGAGCCCCCCTCTCCCACCGTCACATCTACCAAATCCATTGAACACCCATCTTCTACTCCTAGATCCACCCAATCGATCGAAGAAACCCAAGTATAATCCACTTGTCATATCCCTAGTATCACTAATATACATTCTGATGAATGCTTCAAATACTCCATCCTTCCATCTCCCCAACTTGAAGAGTCCCTCCAATACTCTGTCATCCTGCCATCCACACAAGATGAGTCATTCCAAGAGTTTGATCCAAAGAATACCAACATATCCCCTTCTCCAGATCAAGACCCTATCATCCCATTTAGTCTACCTAAAGATCACAGTCTCCCATCCATTCCATCCCATGATCCCCTTGTCACTCAAGATTCCACTGCTCCATCTCATGAGCCCTTATCTCCATCTCCATTGCATGATCCCTTATTGTCTACCATCATAAATCTACATCCTATCATATCCCCTAATCCCTCTCTTGATCCCTTACTAATCACTCTTTCTGATCAAGAAGATGTTGCTATCCCACCATCTCCATTTCATGATCCTCCATCACTTCCTATTCCATATCCCCTTGGTCCCCTCTCATTCCTCCATGGTGGTCTCCTCGTAGAAGAAAAATAGAGCATATACGCCACCCATCCTCCCCAACCTAATAATGGACTTGCATCATTCTTCTAGAATAAAAAAAATTCTATCATGGATCGAATGTTCAAGAACATGAACTATCAAGGAAAAGGTTTAGGCCTTCATGAGCAAGGTATTTTAGAGCCCATCCAAGCTAAAGAACAACTCTATATTGGACCTATTTCCCAAGACTCACAATCTAGTGATATTGGTACAACCTCTAGAAGTCCTCAACGAGCCTCTTCCACAAGAAATATAGGCTCTTCCCATCACTCCACCAAATCATTTGCTACCATTCCTCCTCCTCCATCGTATCACCTCAAAAAAACCATCCATATTCCTCCATCATCTGCTCCATCCATTTTGGGTCCTTACATCCCTCCATCCACCATCTCCCATCCTTCATCTGCTCTGTCCATTTTAGGCCTTTACATCTTGAAATCACCTCCTCCATCTCGTCTTATTATCCATCCATCACCTATCCATGTCACCCATCATAACTATCCCACTCTCATGTTCCCTAATCAGGATCAACAAAGGCACATACCTATACATCATCCATCCACATATCATCCTCAAAATCCTACCTCCATCTCTCCATTCATATTCCCTCCACATCATCCATCCACTTGCACCCATCCCATTGCTACTAAAAGCACTTTGGATGCCAAAGTAAGAATTCATAAATCTAAACATCCACATGAATCAAAATATCCTCATGTCCCCTCTAAAAGACATGTTGACAAAAAGAAAAATTAAATCCAAAATCCAAATTCAATCCAAGATCAAATCCAAAATCATAATCATATCCATCAGCCACAAAGGCCCACCAAAGAAAAGATCAAAACCATGTGGATCCCAAAAAAAAAGATGCAATAACTTCAAATGAAAAATTTGTAACAACATCCAAAGTTTCTAATCCAAAAGCTACTCATCCACTCCCATCATCTACTCAATCTGTTTTGGGGCCTTATGTCCCAAAATTCACTATCCCATCGCCTCCATTATCCCCACATTCTCCATCCATTAATCCTCCTATCATTTCACATCCACCACCCTATATGCCAATGTTGGTCCTAAACTCATCACCTCATCACACACCTATCCCATCATTCCATCCATACACTTTCTAGCATCCCATCCATTATCCCCCATATCTCCCTCACCTAATCCCTTTAATCCATTCTCTTGCATAATCCACTTATTGTAATAAGGTAGTACCAACCTCCAATAGTCACCTCACACATGGGCTCATAATACCTTGTATGGAACTTGATGCTTGATTCATTCATCCATATCCTTCTTGTGTATCCACTTATCCATATCCCTATCCTTATCCATCTCCTTCCGCATGCTATCCAAAAAGTCAAAAAAATCCAAAAAAATCCAAAAAATCAGAAAAAGCAAAAAAAAAATGGTCAATAAAATAAAATAAAATAGTAAAGAGAAATTCTTCGTCCAATGGTGAAAACTTGGCAAACAAGCACCTTGGATAAGTACCATGATGAAAACCTAGCAAACAAGCGTCATGCATAAATCTCTAACCGTCCTTTTTCACACTTGGGGGTAGCTTCCTGATATGCATTCCCTCCATTCACTATGCTTCCTGCTATGCTTCCAACTATGTGCCTGTCTTCCTACTATACATCCTCTTCATTCATCTCCTCCATCCCACCTATCTTTCGCATCCTACCATCATATCCCATTTATCTCCCATCCCTCCATCCTTCTTGAGATCTTGATCAAAACAGGGGCACCTATCTATGCATGCTTTGGACACCTCTTGGTATACATTCCCTTCATCCATGCTCTATCATATTACTTAGTAACCCATCCTATCCTCCTCTAGTTATCTCCTTTATCTTCCCATCCACTCATCTTCCATCCCTCATGCCTTATCATCCATGACATATCTAGAATGGGGGCATCTACTTCCTTTGTAACATAGTCCTTGGAGACATCATCTATCATAACATCCCTTAATCTTCCTATCCATCTACTACAACATCCCTTCAATCTCCCCATCCTTATCTTCCTATCCATCTATCCTAGCATCCCTTTCATCTCCCAATCCTTATCTTCCTATCTATCCAAACAATCCCTTCCATCTCCCATCCCTATCTCTCTATCCATTCTTTCATCTTTATCCTCATCCCATCTCACAATCTCTTGTCATCGATATTTGGCTATAGGCCTCCCTACATGCAACACAATGTCATTTATCTCATCGCCATCACTTCTTCTTCTTTTACACATCTTTTCAAAATCCTATCCTTTCTCATCATTCATCTCTCTATCATATCATCCTCCCAATTCATTTTGATGATTTGGACCACTATCCCATTCCTAAGCTTCATGTGATCACCATCATCCAATCCAATCCAATAGGTTTATCCTATCTCATTTAGTCCCATCATTTTATCCACTTATCTTGGTCATCTCATCATCCCTTATCCATTATTTGTCTTTGGTCTTCTGGTCGAACTACATTGCCCCTGGGCTTTCATGTAGGCAAGGTCGATCATTTGATCCACCCCCGAGGTTCTGTCCATCCGTTTGGTTATCATCTATCATCAATCTTCATTTTCCACTTTGGTCCTTTTGTCCATCCTATCTTTACCATCCATCGAGGTCTCCATTGTGGTCTGTCGTCAGCCTTTTTATTGAACTATGAGGGCTCTGCATTTTCACGTAGGCAAGGATAATCTTTGATTGGCCCCTGAGCCCCTAGGTCTTTAGGGTGTGTCAGTCTCATGTCTTGTCTCCCTTGTGTTGTGTCATCAAGCTATGCCCTTATCCAGCTGGTTCATAACAAATGAGATCCACTAGTATCAGCAGATCCAATTGGTCCCAAATATCCTGTCATATCAATCTTTCAGTTAGTATCCATCATCGGTCTCAACATGATGTATCCTTCCTAATAGACCTCATAAATCCCATCCACCCCCTTGATCCTATGGCAAAGGAAATTTGAATTTGATTATGATCTTTTGATGCTTTTGGCTTTTGTTTATCATTTGAGCTCCCTATCATCACTTATCAAGGCCGCCTTGATCCATCATATCATGGTGTGCTTTGATTCATACACATAGGGGCATATCTTATCTTTTGTTTGTTTTTTTCTTCTTGGTTGTCCCACATGGTACCCACCAAGATCCTTGTGGTCTTGTATTATGCTGGGGCATCCTTGTGTGCTTGTGGTTATTCCAATACCTAGCCCTACCAAAGTCATGGTGAATTTGGGGTGTTGGGATAGCCTTCTTGTTTGTTGTGTTTGTTTCATACATTAGACACTAATCCACCTTGGTTCCACATACCCTGGCACTTGGTGTCTTATGCTATAGCAAAAATCAGTGCTCCAAAGATGGAAAATTGCATTAGGATTACATTTCATTTTCCATTATATCATCTTGCATGCATCCCCCATCCTCTCATCTATGAAAATCCCCCCATCCATTCATCCTTCATCCTCATCTCACATCTCTATCCAATCCCCATCCATTCCATTTAGCCTGAATCATCTAATCACATCCTTGGTCCTATCCCCAGCCTTGTTACAAGCCTCGATCCAATCATCCTCATCATCAGGTTGTATTCTTCCCTATCCTTTGGCGTTGTTTTGGGATGTATCCTTTTCTCATCAACACCCCTTTTTATCAGGATGTATCCTTCCCTATCCTCGTGTTGTTTTGGGATGTATCCTTCCCTCATCAACAACACTTTCATCAACACTCATCAGAATGTATCTTTCCCTATCCTCATTATTTTTTGGGATATATCATTCCCTCATCAATGAAACTCCATCCATCATCCACCCATTTTCACTTGTAGCTTGACTAGGGCAACATGATCTTCGTCTTTGCATCCATTTGTGCTTCCCAACCTCATGTCGCATTTTCATCCTTTCATATCCATCCCTTTACATCCTCTTCCTCATCTCCCATTTCATCATCTCATCCATTTTGAGAGCACATCTATGTTCTCTTGAACCTGCATGTCCTCTCGAGGGGGCATCCTCAATCCCTAATCTTCATCTTCACCCCCATCTTTTTTTTCCCTTCCTAGTCACTCCTTTGAATGACCGAGGCATCTTTTCCAATTTAACCATCTCCTTTTGGGTTATATATTTTAATATTCTTTGAAATGATGCTACTTCGTAACACTATCTCAAAGAGGGGAAAAATGTAGACATTCAAATTTGGACACTTAATTTATCCAAATTTATCACTTTTCATCTAAACACCCTCTTATCCGAGTTAATTAAGTAATATTACTATTATTTAATTAGTATCCTTAATTCTACCAAATCCCTAAGGTATTTAATTAATAATTAAATACCTTACCCTCCTTAATCCCCTTTTCATCAAATGAATTAAATAATTATTACATTTATTTAATTCCTCACATGTCATTTTCATCTAATCCTAATCCATCTCCTAATCTCTTCATTAAGGATATGCACATGCCTAATCCTTGATTAGGATGTGTCACATCCTCCAACTTTTACAAGTTGGCTTCTAATCCTCATTAACCCCTAATTATCCTCTAATTACTGATTAGTTAAGCCTAATCAGTACCTTGGTCAACTCTTCCCATCCCCCAAGGAATTTTTAATTCCTTTTTATTCATCCAAGGCTCCTCTCTTCCCCATGCAAATTTTTAATTCACTTTTATTCCTCCTAGAATCCCCTTTTCCCATGCATCTTCTAGAATATTTGACTTGTCACATCAAGTCATATGTGACAAACTCCCACCTTTTTGGAGACCCTTTCTTATCCACTAGATTCTCCCAAGCATGCGAATTTTTAATTCACATTTATTCCTCCAAGGAATCTTCTCATCTCCCAATGTAATTCCAAGGTACATGTCCTTACACATCATGCACCTCCCTTCCACATGACCTACACATCATCTCACCCTTAGCCACTTCACATTCCACATGTCAAAATGTGAAGGCTTGTGAGTCCTCAACTCACCTTAACCCTTCATCTAGGCCTTGTTGGATAAATCTCAACCATTGAATTCTCTATAGAATTCAAATTTCTCTATAAATATCTCATCTTCTAAGGCATTTAAAACACTTAGTCATTTGAGCAACCTTATGTTGTCACTTTGTGCACTCACTTTCTCTCATCTAATCATCCATTTTATCCACTTTTTCATTTACATCCCGCCCCATAGTTAATCTTGCATTTAGCTACACCAAGAGCCATCTAAGGAGCATACAAAGCAATCAAAAGCAAGGGAAAACCAAGGAGTTTCAACAACAAAGAAGTAGTAATGAAGGTATAATTATCTTACAATTTGCATTTTAGCTCATTTATTTGCTTTATAATTCCTTAGGCTAATCTTGAGGTGTCCCTTTGTGTTTTTCCTCATTGCATTTTAGTTATTTTGCATCATTAGCATAGGACTAACATTTAGGATCACAATTACATTAGATAATGATCTATTGTATTATTGTAAAATTAGTGATGAACCACTTTTATTTTTATATTCCCCTTTTATATTCCCCTCTAGTAACCTTAAAAATAACTACATATATTTCTTTTATACAATTATTTAAGGGGGCATATACTCTCACAACCCTTGTAATTTTGACATTTTTCCTTTTATATATGTGTAATGTTTATGTTGGATTATATATGATTTGTTGGCATACTTTGTATTATTGGTTGTATTATTCTAACATATATATATTGTAGATTTTTGTGTATTTTGACATGCTTGTTTTGCATATCTTAGTTCAAGGGAATCAACTCCTTGATCAAACACATTGTATATTATTCTATGTATCCAAAATGTTTGATTATTTTCATGTTTTTCTTTTAGCATTTATTTTTTATACTTTAATTATGTTTTATCATATAGTGGCATTAGCCCATTAAAGTGAAAGAAAATATGATGTCAAGAATTGCATACACTAAAATATTAATTTATATTTCATGCTCATGTTTTAGCATCTATATCCATGTAGCATAATTTTAGGGACCATTTAACCCTCTTTCCTAACCTTCTCCTAGATCTAAGTGGCAATCTCATATTTTCATAATTATGTTAAATTTCATACTTTTATGTATTTGTCGTTTTCTAACATTTTATTATTTATGTATTGTTTCAAACATTAAATACACAATTATATAAACATCTTCATGACTCTAAAAATTTCCTAACAATTTTTTTTTTTTAAAAATCATTCTTCTTACTTGAATAAAAATTTCTAACTAAGACATTTTAAATTATTTTTAATTAAATTTATCTTTAATTAATTAAATATTTTATCAAAACTCAAATACAATTATCCTCTTATCATTTTATTTTTTATTTAAACTACTTTTTAATACAAATTATTGTCTTTTCAAAATGCATGTTCTCTCACTACCATTTTAAAATGATAAATCTTCCTATTTTATAAAATACTTGTAGTAGTCCATTCTTGACGTTTTTAAAAGGAGAAAAATAAAGAATCTTCATTCTAATCATACAACTATATTTTTGAAATGCATGTTCTTCTTGCTACTATTTTATAAAATACTTACAATAGTCCATTCTTGATACCATTACAAGAAACAAAAGAAAGAATCTTCATTCTAATCATACATTGTCTTATAATAGCTTTCTCTATTTTCATAATATGTTGGATTTTATTCTTAACATCTCAAAAATGTCCTTTTTAATAACTAATTTTGAAAGGATTGAAGAAATATCTACAAAATTCTTTTTTTTCTCATTATTTGTCCAATTTTTCTAACACATTTTTTCTAAAACTTTATCTCACCCCATTACATTCTATTCTTCCCTATTTTAACACCAATCTCTATTTTTTATTCAAATTTGAAAGGCATTATGTACTTTTATATGCAAAAGTGTAATATATCCCTCATACGCTCCATTTAATCCTTAAAATTCTACAAATGCAGTATAATAGTATTTTTTACATTGGAGCATTCTTCATTCTACTCTTGTATGAAACAAAATTACTATTTATTTTTATTTTCCTACACTACAACACTCAGTTTCTCTTTGTTGCATGCTACATTTATTCTACATTATTATTCTTGGCCACTACAACATTATATACTCTAGTTATATCTAACATTCTATTTCTAACTTATGTTATAATATTTCATTATATATACTACAACAATTCTTCATACAATTTTTATATTTCTATTGACTACAATAAAAATTTCCTATTTGAATTTTTTGTTTTCTGATTTAATTTATTCTTAACTTATATACATTCTTCAAGCACGTTCTAATTTCTTTAATTGAATATTATTTATCATAATATAACTTTGCAATGTTTTTCTACATATTATTTGTTTTCTTCTTTAATGTTGTAAGTTATGTTACTTTTATTGATCTTTTCTCTTTGAAAAGAATACAATCCTATTTTCTTTTTCATTTTTTCCTCTTACAAATATTATTCACTCATTGAATAATATTTGGTCAATTTAGTAGAATTTTTTACTATGCCTAGTTTTACTTAAATGTATGCAAAATAGGCATGCATATAAACACCACACAAATTATTTGGAAAAATGCCAGAAAAAAAGTGCTATCATTTATATAAAACTATGGTTTGTTGCACTCCATTACAACAATTCATCCAATTAAGAGGTGATGTAATTTATTGATTCACTAAACAAAAATAGATTTTTATTCTTAAAATTATTCTCTAGAACTAGACTCATGGAGTGACCAATTTGAAAATCAATTTGAACATTTCAATCACTTAGATAAAAATTTATCCAAAGAATAATTAAGATAGTGTTATGCAACCAATAATATAGAAGCAATAAATCTAGCCTATTAATTTTTCTAAGGTTCCATTCAAGTATAATTTTGAATTCAAGTTTACAAGAAAAATAGTCTATAATAATATTCACAAATAATATCTCCATGTTGATAATTAAAGCAATGTCTTCAATACAATCTATTAATGGATATAGAGAGAACTAAAATATAGATATACTTGTAGGTTGGAAATATCCTCAAGATCGAACAAAATTAAATTTTGATTATACATTTTGTGGGAATCTTCGGGCTATAGATTTTGACTATTTTCTTCATAATTCTAATAGTTTTAAATTCTAATTAGAGGTTTGAGTAAACTTGGTTTAAAGATGAACAAAAATATTAGTAGGAAGATCTAATTGTTAGGTTAATGCTAGTATATAAGAAAGGATATAATGAATTGGTAATAGAAGGTAGTTTTTTTACAAAGGTTGAGGCCCCAAATGGGGCATGTGTTCTTATGAAAAAGAAGCATTGAAGTGGTCCCATTTTTTTTATAATATCATGCATATATGCATTGCAATTGGGGAAAAATATTAGAAAATTTCAAGCAAATGCAATTGGCAGCTGTAAAGCCCAATTTTACAAAATGATTTTGTTTAAAAGGCTTTAGAAACTTTCAAGCAAATGAAATTGGCAGTTGTAAATCTAAATTTGGTTGAAAACTGGGTTTGTTTAAAAGTCTTTAGAAACTTTCAACCAAATGCAATTGGTAGCTGTAAATCCAAATTTTAAATAATGGGGTATTGTTTTTAAAAGGTTTTAGAAACTTTCAAGCAAATGCAATTCACAGCTGTGAGCCAAACTGAGAGCTTGAAACATAGTATATTCATTATAAACAATAATTTTTGTTCTCATAATGTGCCTTCAAGTTTAAATGAAAATTTTGTTTTGAATTTTTTGTTTCATTCAATTTTTTTTATTTCACAAGAAAAATATGGTCTCATGGAATCCATTAGAGTTTACAAATTTACAAACAAATGGAATTTTAAATCATTGTGAAAGAATTCCAACCTGCTAATGGACATCCAAATCGATATTTCAAGTTGAAATGGTGGCCCCATTGCAAGTTTTCGTCATTCCTTGTCAATCATGTTCACTGTTCCTTGCGCATGAGCTCTAGGTCTGATAGTTCGTCATTTTTTTGTTTGACGGTGATAGGGTTCGATTTAAAAATGCCCTAATTCAAAGGGGTTCGATCGAACAATGGTTCAACCAAACCCCTTTAAAATATTAATTTCCCATTGAATTTAAAGTGGTTCGGCCGAACCATAGGTTCAGTAAAACCATATGGTTTAACTGAACCACTTTATGGGTTCGGTCGAACATGTATGTTTGACCGAACCAACCTTCCTATTGAAATTTTAAAAAAGTTGATTTTCCTTCCTCTTCTCAAGTGTAAACCACTATTGTGGTTTCACGCTGTAGTCAATGTTAAATTATGGATCCATTTGATCTCTTTATGTGGATTTCCTCCCCTTGGCATGCAAGCTCCATAGGAACCTACAAAACAATGAAAAATGTGCAATGAGTAGATTTTATCTAACAAGTGAAATATGCATAAAATACAAGTTGATTTTAATTATTTATGAAAATGTTCAAATCAATAGGAATAGAGAGAGAGGGTTAAAAAAAAATTCCTACATGGAAAGTATTAGTTAATATTTAGCCTAACACAATGGCAGTGGGATGGTAATGCATACCAAGCATTTCCATGTCATGTGGCCACAATCCATTTAGTCATGGTGATGAGTTTTTGTATAACATAAGTCACAACCTAACATCTCAACATAGGAGTGGCAGCGATGATGAATTCCCATCCAATTAGTTACCTAAAATAAGTGCAAGGAATTAAAGAAAAGAAAAAAATAGTACATGAAAAGTAAATGTAAGAATATAAATCATGAAAAGTAATTTAACAAGTGTGATGGACAACATTGTTTGACAAACAAACATGAAAATATTGAATAATAATCATGTTAAGCACATAAGTTAGAAATAATCACCAAAGTGTAAGGTTGAACCTAGTACGAGAAAATTGTAAGGTGAAAATAGCCCTAAAGGCACAATGCAAGTGGCATTTGGAATCTGACATGGTGTGCTAAATTTCTTGGTACATGATAAGGAATTCAAGTGCATAGTGGGGTGGGAAAGGCCCCTACTATGATAAGATAGATCTAAAAGCATAATCAAGCATGTGATTATAAAATGATATGGAGTGGGAAAGGGTGGGGGGAGAGAGGGGTGGTACTATAATGCCACTTATATAAAAGGATGGGAAATGATAGCATAGTGGAGAATAGGAAAATCAATATGCCCCTATTATAATAGGATAACTCTATAAGCATGATAAGATAATGAAGGTGTGTGTTATAGCATTTGGAAGGCATGGTACCCCTAATGTAATTGGATAATATGTCAATGAAATTATAATATGACAACCTAAGATGTAAGAAATGAGAATATCCACATAGGAGCAATCAAGGCATGAGATAATGACATGGTAAAGTGCATACAAAATATAATATAAGCATCATAATCATGTAATCAAAGCACAATAAAGATTATAAGCACAAATCGTGGAAGCATAAGTAGACATAAGAAATATATCATAAGCATGCAATCAAAGCATAATAAATATCATAAGCATAAATCATGGACCAATAAGTATAAAAACATGGAAATTATAAGCAATCATCATTAAAAATAAGCATAATGATGCACAATAATCGTTGAAGTATGATGAATAAGGGAAAATCAAATAATAATGTATGAGGCATGAGGAAATACAATAATAAGGCATGCTAGTGTATAACAATGAGCAAGGAGGATGTAATCATGTCGTTTAAGAGGGAAAGGAAATGTCCCCACAACTAGTGGAAAGGATGAACCAAGATATAGAAGGTGAAATGAGAATTTAAAGAACCAAAAACAAGACATAATTAAAAGGTCAAAAGGTAATAAGAAAAATGATAAAATGAAAACTAAAACTAGGAGCTACCACAATAGTGTGCCCCAATTATGAGACATCCTAATTTTTTCTTGAAATCAAATACTTTTTAGAAAATTCAATGATTTAATACTTTAGGGGGTTTCATCTAAAGGTTTTAATTGATTATGGTTAGATTAAAGCCCCTTAGATCAAACCCCCTTGGATAGAACCCCCTAGTCGTAATCAAATCCTCAATAGAGTCTCCTCCACACATGTATAAAAATGATGGAAAAAAAATCAATACAAGAATTGTTCCAAGTAGTAGACATGAAGGATGTGGGATAGAAAAAACATGCGTTGATTTTTTGGTTAATGCCTCTTTTGTTAAGACTAGTGAATTCCAAAATTTTGTATTGTCGAGCTAAAGATCGAGTATAAGAGACTTTTGGAGGAGAAGAAAACTCAAAATTTATTTCCAAAGGAGATTATCCAAGACTCAACAAATATGTAGTCTTTCTCCCATATTTGATATCCCAAAATTTATGATATAACCCTTGTACAATGAAGAATGATGGTAAAGAAGAGTGGTTTTTCCTATTCCCAAGGTGGAAATCTTTATATCACCCTTGTACAATGAAGAATGATGGTAAAGAAGAGCGGTTTTTTCCTATTCCCAAGGTGGACATCTTTGATGAAATGGTGTTGGACACCATTTAGAGAATAAAATTTGATGAATTATTTGATAGCCTAAAGGAGGAAGTAAGTTCTTGGAGGGATCAACATTTGATCCATCAAATGAAGTTCTAGCTATCTTGGAAATTACCTTCATTAAAAATAAAACAAATTTGACTATTTTCCCCATGATTTGAAAATTAAGTTATTGTAAATAGAGAAGGGAAAGTATTTTATCATATAATTTTATCCTTAGTTGTGCATACAACACAATTTGTTGAAGCTACCTCTAGAATATTATAGTAAGAGAATGAGAGGAACTAGGTTGAGTTGGAAATACACAAGTATAAATTAACTGATGAGGAATAACTTGTAAATATGATTAGTAAATAGTTGAGAAGCATGAAAATAATGACCTTACTTCCTCCCCTAGTTTTAGCAACTTAGATATGTACAATTATTGCAA
This sequence comes from Sequoia sempervirens, assembly GCA_007258455.2. Taxonomy (NCBI): domain Eukaryota; kingdom Viridiplantae; phylum Streptophyta; class Pinopsida; order Cupressales; family Cupressaceae; genus Sequoia; species Sequoia sempervirens. Next base: position 277,659,730 of record VDFB02047230.1, read on the forward strand.
AATCAAGTGAGAAGACTTAAGGAATTGGTTAAGGAGAAATATGTATAGGCCAAGAAAAATTTGAAAGACTTGTTAAATGTTTTTTTAACAAAAAAATTTATAATTTGATCACCATTACAAATGAATTATGAGAAATTTATAAAAACACACTCATTTTCCCAATGAAAATACTAGTTCTAACTCCTAATCTTAATGAAGTGAATGTTTAATTGATACCTATGATGTTCACCATCATAGGCATCTATTAGAATGTAATGTATACCTAATATTTCTCATAATAAATATGAAATATCCATGAGGCATGCAAGTTGTTACAACCATTTGATGTCATTATGGACAAATTTTAAACTAGATCTTGAGGACAAAATTTAAGAATTCAAAACCTTGAAAAGTTTGGCAATCCAAATGTTGAAGATGATATTGGAACAAACAAAACCATGTGGTGATAGAGTGATTATTTCCATAATTTAATCCCTATCTTTGTCCATGGGACTCTCCTCAATATTGACTAAGTGGACCCATCTTACATACCATATACATGGATAAAATTATTTCCTTAGAGGTAAATGTGAATAGTTTCATCAAGAATGTCAAGGTAACACTAGATGAAAAATATGATATGAGCATGACTAAAGTTTCTCAAGGCCATAATTGGTACTAACTAGTTGGTTGATGAAGAGTGGAAAACATGGGCTAGAAAGTTCTAAGATAGATATTGATTAATTAATTAAATTATATGTTTATTCTTTATATCCTTTGAAATTATCTCATGGAGGTATAAAAGCCACACTAAGTAACATCGATATATTATATATATTAAATAAGGAACTATTGATAATATAAATGGAAATTTTGTTCAATCACATTGCTAGGAATAAATCATCTCCTTAGAAGGATACATAGAGGTTACACTCTATAAGTTATTTGTATTTGTAATTTATCTAAAAAAGGAGGTACCATACAATGATGTGATTAACACTATATTGGACTTCTAGACTTTTTTATGCATGTAAATGAGTATGCTATCAACTCAAGAGATGGAAAATGATATATTTATTTGACCATCTTTCCAATCCCTCAGGCCTATTATATTTGTTAAACATAGTTATAATGAGATATAATAAATATTAAGATACATATTTACACTATATAAAGGATGTTGATATATTTATTTCTCATAGGCTTTGGTTACATAATGGATATTTATTTTAGTAATTATATATTACTTTTAGTAATAAGGAAATTGACAATTTAAGCTAGGATTATTATAAATTTTGCATCCTTTGGGGTATGTGTTATGATCTTGAAAGCTAGTATTTAATTTAATTTTTTTTCCCTCAGGTTTCCTTAGTTTTTCAATGGTGAATTCCTCTATAATAATCAAAATAAAAGATTTGGGAGGATGTGTAAGTCTATGCTATCTTCAAGGATATACTTTATGAGAATGATGTAATTTAATTAGGTGGTTGCACTATTTAGGATGGAGGTAGGCAAATGCTAGCTTTCAAAGTAGGCAAGCTTGTTAAAGTGATCACTGAGCTTTTAGAGCAATGTGGTGCAAATTTCCTTCTTTCATCTATGATATATATATTCTAAATCAAAAATAAAATTGATCCTTATAGAATGGCCATATTAAAAAAAAATCTCCTAAATATTTTTCAACACATGTGCCCCATCAATAAACTTCCCATCCTTCTTATTTTTTTAAAGAGCAAAGAATTTGTAAATATAAAGTTATATTTTTAAAATGTAAAATTGAAATGACAAGTGCCAATCGTTCTTATGGGTGGAGAATTATCATTTGGTAAAGTTATAGGCCATTATATAAAGGGTTGGAAAATATTTGAAAGGTGTAACAGACTTATCTAATTAATAAAAGAGTAGAAAATTAAGTAATTGTCAAGTTTATTTTTTGTTAACTATTTAATGCATGTCTTCTTTTGAGAATTCACTGTCAAACATAGTTTTATTCTAATGTCTCTATTACCTCCATTGTTTTATCATATACTTCAATAAATGGATGTTTCTAGGTACACATTTTTTGTATTCATGTTATTTGACACTCAATTAATTTTATAAATTTACTTCTATTAGTAATTTATCTTAATACGAAGTATATTTTTCTTTGCATATGGTGTGCTTGTTATTTCCAATGGATTACTACTTAGAATTTGTATTTTCTAGGTCAAATGGAATTTGATGGTGTAAGCCTTGCAAGATAAGACCTAATGAATTATAACACTCAATAAATGTTGCATATTTGAATGGCTTACACTTTTCTTGCTTTATTGATTTTAATCTATGAATTCACTTGTAAAAATATCCTTTATTTTCACCTTCTTCCACTTCCTATTGCAACAATTCTAGTGACATTCACCAAATCATCTTTATTTATTTTTGGAAATTTCAAAGCTCCAAATTTGCTTTCAAATGATATTATTGCATTTATAAATTGATAAACTAAAATTATACCCAAAGATTTATGAATAAATTGAATGGAAATTAATGCATCAAGAGGGAATGTGAGAAATTAATACTTGAAGCAGGAAAGTTCTTATGAGAATTTCAATCAAATGTGTTAGTGAAGATGGACATCAAATTTTGTATGCAATAACACTTCCACATGTAAAATCCATAAACTTTTCCCAAAATACTCCTCCTTATTTCCTTTATGAAAAATTGCACTTCAAGTATATAACCAGATGTGAAGTGTGAATGTTCACTTCAAACATTCCATTTTGCATGAAATTTACACAATCTTCCCATATAATTTCTTATGGGAAACTTTAAATAATTTCAAGTGCAATTCAATGCTTTATTTAAATGGGGTCAATTTTTTTCAAAAACGATATTTCTCAAATTCTTCAATAATTGAAATGTTTGCAAGGAAGTTGAAGGCAACAAGATGATTTTGAAGGGTAAAATCATGTTCAATTTAACATTAGATTTCTACAAGAGCCTAAGTGTAAAGTGTTTCATGATATTTTATGCCTTGCAAAGTCATTATGACCATCAAAATATGCAAGTGAAGTAAACAAGATGTTCAATTGGTAACGTAAACTCTGTAGCTTCATTTCTTCCTTCTAAGATAAAATATTTTGACAAACTCCCAAAAGGAGCTTAAGGTAATTTTGATCACCTTCATAAGGAAAGATAATTTAATACACTCATTAAAATTAAACACATTTTACTAGACTGACCAATGAGTGAGATACGAGGATTGCTGACATTAGGAACTAGCCTAAAGCTCAAAAAATGGAATTTTCAATTTTTCAAAAGAAAAATAGAGTGTGTTGTGAAAACACACAAGTTTATTAGGGTGATAACCACCCATTACAAATAGGTGTACTATATGCAATAAATTTAGAGGATATATGGAGCTCGTACTAATACTAAGTTATATATGTATATCAAATTTTTAAAAGCATAATTGTATACTGTTACATGAATCTCTTTTGAGTAGTAAGAAGATTTCTTTTATTTACACTCTTCACAAAAGTTAAAGAGTAAATGTTCTTAAGTGAAGTTAATGCATTAAATCTATCAATACAACTTTGATAGAAGTGAATATAAATTGGTGAAAAGCAAAGCTCTAAGTAAGCAAGTAGCTAATATTCTTGGTTATATGAAAAACTAGATATTATGAAAATATATGATACATAATAAGATAAGTGAGAACATTAACAAAATAAAAAAAAGACATCATTGAATATTTTTACGCCAAAGGCGTGTCCTATTTGAGCTTTCAAAGCTCAATTTGTGCATCAATGGCTAAAAGGCAATGAGAAGGGGTGGTTGATAGTCTGATCATTGGTAATCGTTGATTGTTTTTCGCCTGTATTTTGTCCTGCATCTTAGAAATGTAACTTGCAAGCAGGTTCGTCAGTGCTGACAAGTCACATACGATTCTCTCTCTGATGTCATTGAACTGTCAATACAGGCAAAAACAACTTGCAGCAAGTTCGGTTAAATAATTTTGCCGTTGTCGTCATTTTCTCTGTTTTCCCCACCGCTATTGGTTTCCTGCTCCTCCAAACTTGGTATTGACCCTTCATTTCTCAAATTTGGTGAGTACAGCCTAAAAATAATAATAACTATATCGATCTAATATTGTTTTATATTATTTCATTGTTATTTATTATTTTAATATTAATATATTTAATCTATATATAATCTTATATAATATTATTGTGTACTTATATTACATTTTTAGGATATATTTTTTTTTAATTTATTATTTTCTTTTATGATATAATTTTTTTAATTTATTATTGTAATAATTATATGTCATTATAATAATTATAAATATATAATTATAATTATATTAAATTATACATTATTTAAATTTTATTTATCTTATATCATATTGTATTTATATTATTATTTATTTTATATTATAATTTATACTATTATTAATTATAATATTTATATTACATTTTTATTATATTATATCATTTAAAATTATATTATATTATTTTATTATTAATATTTTTCTTTTTAATGATATAAAATTTTATTAATTTATTATTGTAATAATTATATGTCATTATAATTATTATAAATCTATAATTATAATTATATTATATTTATATTATTATTTATTTTATATTATAATTTAAAAAATATTATAAGTTATATTATTATTAATTATAATATTTTTATTATATTATATCATTAAAAAAACTAAATAAAAAATTAAATAGATAATAAAATAATTAATAAAGTTAAATGATTTATTAAAAACCTATCAACTATTAAATCTTATATCTAAAACAAATTAAATGATGAAATAAAAATTACAATATTTCAACCAAAAAAGAGGGAACGTTATCCTCAAGGTGGGTTGAGTAGAATGTCGGTAAAAAGAAAAATAAAATAGCAAAAAGAAGGGTAAAAAATGGCCATGGTAAAGGAATTAAATTGCCAACATTGATCATTTCCAAAAGCCTCGTGGACATTCCTTCCTCCTAATAATTTTCTCGCATTTAATACGTAGGGATGAAATTAATCCAAGGGAAATATCTGAAATTTGGTGGGGGAATGTTGCATTTACTTTGCCTTCCTCTTTTCATTTACAATCTATATTTGGCAAAAATATCTTCAGCCGTTCGTAATATCTATATTTCTAAGGTAAGTCAATTGCCACTCTTTGAATAAGAGATTTTTTCCAATCTGTACACTATCAACTACTTTTATTCTAAATTTACAAGTATAGACTTAATAATTTCCACTGAGAAAAGAATATTTTGAAAAACATATATTTCCATTTTACTAAACTTACCATTTCCGAAACCTAATTTTTAGCCACGGTGGGCTGCCATGATTGACACCAGTCTGCCACTTTTGTCTAAAACCCTCGTCCATACCTTATTTTTAGGTTGTAGCTCGCCAAATTGAAGTAGCTTTTTTTTCTACTTTCCTCACCGCTAATGAATCATTTCTCCTCTTTTTTTCAGCTATTCTTACCTGTTTCTTGCAGCTATTCTTACCTGTTTCTTGCAGCTTTCCCCGCTACACATTACATTTATGCAATGGGTATGCTGAAGGAAGAGTGAAATTTAATTTTTGATTTAAAATACCGAAAAATGATGAGCGGGTGAGATTTCATCTGGGGTTTGCTAGCTGCCCTTAAATACTGAGTAAGAGCACCATCTATCTAAGCTCTATAGGGAAAATTTACGCCATGAATGGTTTTAATGACCACACAAAGAAAGGAATAGTTATGATGGAGAGACTATATTCCCAGGTTTGGCTCACTTTTTTAAGATGTCATGTCACTTTGTAAGGTGGCGACGTGCCTCTTTAACACACCACACTTGAACCCATTAAACACCCACGCAAATTACCCATGTGTCTCCTCTCCTTTAACTTTCTTCAAAGATGCAACGAGACAAAGACAACTGCACAAGGCATTCAACTTTCTGAAAAGGATAGAGACAACTGGTAGAAGGAGATAATTGATGAAAACTAATGACAATCCATATCATTATAAAACATGGCGAAGATCTGAGTAAAAAATAAACCAATTTTTTTCTAATTGCATACTACATTCAATTTTTTAAAATTTTAAATAGCCATGTTCAGATTTATAATAGTGGATATATTAAGTTCATATGAATTATAAATTTTTATGGTTATAATTAAAAAGAAAATGATTTTTTTTATTTGTATAACTTACAATATATTATTTTTTATTTTTATTTTATGTTTTTATTTTTATTTTAAATTTTAAAATTTATTAATTAATATATTTCAATTAAATTTAAATATTAATTTGATAATATATTATTTATTGCAATGGCACCCTAAGAGTTTGTGAATGGTGAATTACGAAGAGATTTTGATATTATTTTTGTAAGAAAATGATATATATCATCATTGTATCCGTACATATGTAAAACTTATTTATTATTTATTTGTATATAAATTTTTAATTATTATTTTTCATTATTATAAAACATAATATATTTATTCTATAATAAATAGATATTTACAAGATAGCAAGAGACATAGCAAGTTATCATGCAGGATAGAATTCCAGCAAGAGACATAGCAAGTTATCATGCAGGATAGAATTCCATATCACATTAGTGCATACAACAAATAATTCTACCATGTTGAATTCCATATTACATTAGTGCATACAATAAATAATTCTACCATGTTCATTTCTTATTAAAGATCTAAAAGCAATTAGCATATTTCTTTCTAGCTTGAAAAGTCTCAGAATCAGAAAATCAATTGGTTTAGGAGCCTTGGTATAAGTAAAACTCTTCAATTGTATAGCAACTACCTCTTTCTTGTCCTTTATAGGGGCATTAATATCTCTTTTTCTAGGAAATAACCCACAAGATTGACCGTAATTTAAAATATAATAGTTGTTCCTTAGATAAAATCGGCTCTAAAACTGTTACAAGTTTATCAAGCAAGACTTTCACGAAGAGCAAATGGTTAACCAGGCAATTGCCAATAGAAAATGGGAATTGTTGACATGTCTTCTAGATTAATAGAAGTTAACATTGAAGATCAATCAATCAAATTATGTGACCAACAATGTTGAGAAAATGTAATATAATATTATATAATAGTATAGTGTTTTTTTTTTATATAGCATATATAATTTTTATATAATCTAAAATTGTAAATGTATTTTAAGAATATAAAATTGAATATGGTAAATATTTAAAACTTATTTATTATTTTATTGAATATAAAATTTTAATTATTTATTATTATTATAAAACATAATATATTTATTATTATAAACAAACCTAGACTTCCCTGATTAAAAAAATGTTGTTATTTTATAGAATAATATAATTTTTCTATAAAAAAATTAAATACAATATTTGTAAAGCAATGGGGCAATGGATGGAAAACGATGGATATGTTTTGGATAAATAATTTTTTTTTTTACAATACAAAAAAAAATAGCAAATGATATATAAATACTATAGTATTCAAATGGGTACAAAATTTAGAATTGAAAAATTGAATTAAAGTTATAATAATGACAAATTTATTCTTAATAAATGAAAACTCAGAAATTTTTTTCATCTGTGTAAATGAAATAAAATACTTTTTAACTATCTATTCTAAATTTAAACTAAATTATATAAAAAATATATAAAAAATAAAACAAAATAAATTATATATAATACTTTTTACAAATTTAAAATAAAATATTCTAAATTTTTCTAAATTTAAGAAATTTATAAATAATTAATTTGGGAAAAAATAAGCCTTCTTAATTTTAACTATTTATTTTAAATTTAAGAAATATATAAAAAATTGTTTATATAAATTATAAAAGAACTAAAACTTTTTTTAAAACCATGAGCCTAGAAATGACTTAATTTTATTGAAGCTACATAAAACTATGCATACAACTTATAATTTATGCAATGATGATGTTCGTCTATTTCAAAACACATGGGACAACCCACATGTTTTGACCACACCATGCCAATATTACAAGGATTGCTCGGTAATTTTTCCTTTCTTAAACCATATCTATAAAGTAAGTTTGTAATTCACACATGTCTTCGTATAGTTGAGTGTCATTTGGTTCACAATTAACCTCTCAACCACACATCAAACCTCTACAAGGACCAATTCAGAATAGGCTACTCTGTGCATGCCATATGTACAAAATTTAATATATATATTTGGGGTTCTACAAAATATGTTGTATATTTTATTTCATTTAAAAGAAATAATGTTATAAATAGGTCTAAACAGTTAGTCAAAGAAAGAGTAGAACTTTACATTCACTAAACGCATTTCCCTAGTACCCATTAATTTGGTCCAATGATAGTGTGCCACTAAATTTCAAATAAAACTAATTGCATAAATACAAAATACAATACTTTATATACGAGGTAAAGTTGTTATTTATATTTTAATTTATTTGATCATTTTATAATTAATATAGTTTCATGAAAATTAATTTATACAATTAAATATTTGATAATATTATGATTTTATCAATTATTTGTGTTTATTGGAATATAAATTTTATAATTTTCTTAGTTTTATTATATTTTCAATTTGATTTTTTTTATTCAAATTTCATATATATTTATATGTTTCTTATTTCTATTAGTTGTTATTTCTATATGTTTTTATCATTTTTAATTACTTTTATCATTTATTAAGTAAAGTTGTTATTTATATTTAATTTATTTGATAATTTTATAATTAATATATTTTTATGAAAATTAATTTATACAATTTAATATTTGATAATATTATGATTTTATCAATTACTTGTGTTTATTGGAATATAAATTTTATAATTTTAGTAGTTTTATTATATTTTCAATTTCAATTTTTTTATTCAAATTTCATATATATTTATATATTTCTTATTTATATTAGTTTATTATTTATGATCCGAAAAATTGACTTTATTTTTTTATAATGAATGTAGTGCAATATGACAACCTTTCACGCGGTCACTCTTCTATTTTATGGGGTCACTCTTCTATTTTATCTTTTATTGTAAATGTATATAAAAGCAAATGAAAATTATGGCTAACATCGTTGATAGGGTTTTAACGTGTCTTTTTTAAAATGAAAATAAGGGCCAAGAACCTCATAATGAATACATTTAGGTTTAAATATTTTGGAATCCATAGAATTAAGAATAATATGAAGAGAATTAATTTAGTTTATATATAAATTAGTTTAAATTTAGAATAAATAGTTAAAAAGTATTTTATTTTCATTTGTAAGGATAACAAACCCTAGTGTTTTTAATTATTCCTTCTACTACATTTTTTTATTTTCCCTACTACCTATATTTTCTTTTCTTATATTTTTATATTCATCACCATTTTCATATTATTTAAATTTTATTTTTTATATTTTTCCTTACTTTTTAAAAATGATATATATAAAAAAACCTTAGTACTATATGATAATTATGAAAAAGAAATTAAGTTTTGAAAAATTAAATTTAATAGACTTGGCTAATTTAATTAATTATATTTATTCTACCTTGCTTTCCACACATTCTTATCCAACTTAATTGTAAAAGATTATTATGTTAAATGATATATTTTAAATATTGAAATATTGTATTTTAGTAAGAGATAATTGTTGAAAATGTTTTAGATGATTTTTTCTAATGCTACCATAGTACCAAACAAAAGACTCTCAAAAAACCTTCTAATACATCCTCGTTTTTGTTTCCACCAACCTTAGGTAATTCAATTATTTGCATACATTAGTAAGATATTTCAAGTTGTACTCATATAAACAGGTATGCAAACCATTTGAGCATTTCATAATTACTCTTAAACTTTCTTGCAGGCCAATCACTTCAAATGTCTTCCAACGTCATCATGTCTACATTAACTGCAAATGCCATTGCCGACATCCTTTCAGGCATGCCTAATGTAGATCCCATTCTACAAGTTGCATCTATCGATCCCATTGAACAACCCCAAGCTACACTTGTCAAGTATCGTATACAATTGTTAGATGGGACACACACACACATCCTACTTTGCTACCCACCCAATTCAATGAGCTTGTCATGGAGGAGGTTTTAGTCATAGGTTCCATTGTCCACCTCAAAGAATACAATTGCAAGAAATTTCAAAAATTCACGTATGTACATGATTACCTTGTAGTTTTAAGTTCCTGGTATTTAAGCATGAACATTTCATTCGTGCTTTCAAATTGTCCCTTCATTGCAAGGCTATCATAATTCATAACTTGGAAGTAGTTACAAATAATGCATCAATGATTGGAGCTCCAATTGGTATTCATCAAGTTGTAACCTGCACACCCTCTAGCAACTCTCAGGGGCCACTGGCCAATAGTCAATCTCCCACATCTTCACTTGATAAACCATCTAAACCAAATCCCATTGCAACCTTAACACCAAACTATAAGTAGTAGTCCATTTAGGGTCGTGCCCTTGCTAAAAATCCAATCCATCAATACAAAAATTCAAATAATGATGGGAAAGTCTTTGGGTTTGATTTTGTAGATAAAGCAAGGTCTAAGATTCATGTTACTTGCTTTAATGATCTTGTAGACAGGTTCTACAATGCCATTGAAACCAATAGTACTTATGTCATCTCCAATGGTCGCATCAGAGTTAGGAACACAAAATATAGTAGTGGCACAAACCCTTACGAAATATTCCTCCACAACTCCACAACCATAACTCCATTCACCTGCATAGAGTCCACTATACCAACACACAACTACCATATCAAAAGCATTGAATCATTAATGTCATTGCCTATTAATTCCCTTGTAGATGTCATTGGTATTATTCTATCTATCTCCCCTACATCAACCATTCGTAAAAGGGATGGCACCGAAACCAAAAAGTGTACAACTACAATCATGGACATGTCAAACCGAACAATTGACATCACACTTTGGGGTAGCCATTGCCAAATTGCTGGGAAACAACTAGCTAACCTTCCCCTAAAGCCCAACCCACCAATTATTTTGATTAATTTAGTGGTCACACAACTGCATGGTCTGGAAAATCTATAGATACTATCTTTCGAACAATCATTGTAATCAATCCCAAGTTGGTTGAAGCCTCAACATTACAAACATGGTATGCCAGTATAGGGATTACCCAACCTTTACTTCCCCTCTCAAAGAGCCATCTGTCGACCCAAAAAATTTGAAAACCCAATTCTTATTTCAAGTATTGCAAAACCAATCTCTCTTGAAAAACAAAATGTTTGTGTAAAGGCCACTATCACAAAGCTCAACTTAGACAAATTCTACTACCTATCATGCCCTCGCATGGTGGAAAGCAAAAAAGTGTAAGAAAAAGGTTCTCCAGATTACCCCGGGTGCATTTAAATGCCCCAAGTGCTCTGCAGAGATTGATACCTGTGATTTAACCTACATGCTAAAGATGGACTTGCGGGATGATACATGCCATCTTCTTAATGTTACTGCATTTGAAGAGCCAACAAAAATGTTGTTAGGAGTAAGCGCAGAAGACTTCTAGCTCCTGCTAGCAGAAGCCAATGCACTGAGAGAAATTCTAGACATAGTTGTCAATTGCGAGTTCCTATTGGCTCTTACCATCCAATCAAATGTTTACAATGGCCATGTAACACAAACCATTATTACCATAGCTATTAAATATGCTTAGCTTTTTAATTACAAGCTTTTGACATATACTTGTCATGTAATGTCCTCTTGTGCATATTTGTACGCATGACAAAGAGTTGCAAACAATATATATATATATATATATATATATATATATATATATCCCAATTTGCTGAATTACAAATCACTCTTTCTCATAATGTCTATGGAATTTACTCTCACACCTTTTCACATTTAATCACACATCTACTTGCAATATACGAAGAAAAAAATTTAATGGTTTCCTTTTGTGCAGTACTATACTTCCAAATCTTTTAACATAGTTATGTACACTTTCATATCTATTTGCAATTTCACACATGTAATACCAAAACAAACATTTTATTATTGCTCACTTTTATATTATGTTTGGATTCACAATGCTTCACGTCTATTCGATGTTATTTTCATGTGCTCGATGTTTTTAGTTTACACATTATCTTGCTTATTTGATATTTCTTTTTAAGAACATTTATTAAAATCCCATCTTTTATTATGTTATCCCCATTAATGTTGCACCTTCTATGCAAACTTTCAATGACATACAATCTTGTTCTTTCCTGGTTTCAATGCAACTATGTACTGCTCAATATACTTTGTTTTTTTTTTTATTCAAGGGGTAAACGCTTTTGACTGGAGCTATGAACCAGATATAACCATTCAACAATACCACCCCAATGGGGTTTGAACCTTTGTGGCAAGAACAACAATGCCACCTATAAACCATCACACCATGCCAATACCGGCCTCGATATACTTTGTTTAGATTCCATTGCTTAGTACTGTTGATCTTTTTTGTAAACGTACAAAAAATAGTAAATGGATATGGAAAATTCAAGCTCACAAGTTAAATGAGCCCATCGTAACTAGCAACAATGCACTCGCTACCATGCACGAAAAGATATTGTCAATAGAAGAAGATGGGAACTCGCACACAAAACCCTTGCTAGTACCTCCACATCTACACTCCCCTCATCCACTTCCCTTGTTCAAATCCACCTGCATCCAATCTTTGGTCAAAGCTTTATTGTTGTAAGAAATTCTTTCCATTCTACACTTGATAGACTAGCAAACATGTTGACTTGTCTAGTATGCATGAAAAAATATCCAGGTATAAGGATAAAACAAGTACATGGAATTCCTACTTGTTACAGATGTGCATCTGAAAAAAATGGCCATCGCTTCTCCGCATGGAATAACATGGACCCTGGTGAGAAACCCCTATGTTTAAAAGAACTCACCCAAGTTGAAGAGATGCTAATAGCTAGGGTTAGCCCTATCCTTCAAGTTACCTATGCAAAGGGAGGCCAACTAAAATATAGTAGACACACTATTTCCTTTCCTCAAGATATTTCTTCAATTACCACCCACTTTCCTAGACGTATAGATGAATTAGACATCCTATTAGTTAATAGGAAAAACATTGGCCAACAAGATTATAGCTTTTACGTGAGTAGAAGTTGTGTTTATCAGGCACTGCACTATAAAACCTTGCATGACCCATACTACCAAAATGTGCACTTAGATGAGGTTGCACTAGCATGTCTACCAATTTCTTCCACTAACATTATTAACCTCCTATCTGCAACAACCACATTCTATAGCCCAACATCAACAAGCTTTGTGCATATAGATGCTACAACCTTCAACCCTTCTGAAGAAGATACTCACCACTCGACTTCCTTTGTAGCTAGCCTTCCACCAGCACATCGAGAAGTAGAAGAATTGTGTTCTATATTGCAACTAGGTCAAGGCCGACCAACCTTGTCTATGGATTGGCCACCCATTTCCCCATCCCCCATCAATGAGTACACCACGGAAGGATTGTTTGTTATGGATTTCCCCATTTTGTTCCCAAACGGCCAAGCCACATTCAAACAACAATGCATGCAAGAAGTTAAGTTATATGAATATGGTCTCCACTTGCTTAGGTACTTTGATAATAGGTTTGGCCAACACCCTCACTTCAGGTACTTCATACTCAATATTCTTATGTGTCATCACAGCCAAGCCACAACATCTGTATTTGTCCATAAGCACATTGATACATCCTTGCCAGCAACAATTTTTGATCTTCGTCAATAGTTAAAGGACCTTCCAGATGAACAACTTGCTGAACAACTCATGCGCTTTGGATCATCAATTCGAGGAACACGCCCTTTTTGGAATTGTTGTAGAGGGGAGCTCTCTGATATGGTTATCCAGGTTGGTTGCCCATCACTATTCTTCATGCTTAGTGCGGCTGATACAAAATGGTCAGACCTACACAAGATCATGTCATCAACTACACCCTCAAACATGCAAGCCACTTATAAATGGAGGATACAAAACATAGTACAATATCCACACCTTGCTGCACACTATATGCACCATAGATTCACTGCATTTTGTGAAGAGGTTTTGGTAAAACTACTTGGCGCAACCGACTACTAGTATAGGTATATTTTATTCTAACCTCATTCATTTCCAATCGATACCATTCAAATACTTTCTAAACAAAAAAAATCTACCAGGTATGAGTGGCAACACAGAGGTTCTGCACATATTCATGGTTTCCTTTGGCTAGCAAAAGCACCAAATATTGGGAAACTACAATGGAATAACCTTCAATCTATGAAAAATTCCCTTGAATACATTGAAAGGCATGTCTCTGCATGGAACCCCTGAGCACCACTTTCAAGGAACCAAACAATTCATCGATCTCTTGGCGATGACCCATGTTTGATGGATAGTAGAATGATTTTGCAAGCCGACCCTCTTAGTGACTACAATGAACTGGTCAATTATGTTCAACGTCATAAAAAGAGTACCTTGCAAATATTCCTTAGGAAAAAAGGCCAAACCCTACATTGTTGTTACAAAGCCCCTTGGCCCACTTAAGAACTTTCCACCCTGGCAATTGATGAAGCTGGCCAACCAAAATTCACCGCTACTCGCAATGACAACTGCTTAAATCTACACAACCCTTCCATTTTCTCCATTTGGAGAGCTAATGTGGATTGCTAGCCTATTATATCTATCCATGTAGTCCTCGAGTATATTGAAAAATATGCAACCAAAGCTGAAAACAAGTCAGAAACATACCATGCAATGCTATCACGTATTTCATCCAATATAGAGTCTGACAAGCCTGCCCCAATAGCTTTCAAAAAAATGCTTGCTGATACACTAGTGGACTGTGATATTGGAGCCCAAGAAAGTTGCCACTTCCTACTTAAACTTCCACTCTCCCTATCTAGCCGAACATTTGTCTCTTTAAATGTCAACCAAAAAAACATTCAACGGATCTATCTCTCATCTGAATCAACCACCACCTCCCCAAACAACATTGATGCTTACATGGTTCGTCCAATACAATTAGAGGCTATGTCATTTCTTGAGGTTACCCAAAAGTGGAACTACAAGGCATCTCGAAAACACAACCAATGGAAGGAATGGTCCATTCAAGCCATCATTCGTGTCTCGCCGTGCTTCACCTCCATCCCTGCAAGAGACACCAATTACTTTGAAGTATTTTGTTGGTCAAAACTACTACTGTACAAACCTTTCCGTAGCATTCACAATGAATTCACTTTGTCAACCGCTCCTATTACACAACAATGGGAGAGTTTTTTAGCCAGCTACCATCCTTGGCATGTGCTATGCACACCATCAGAGCCTTCTGAAGAAACCAACTCTACATCCTCTTCCAGTCAAGAAGGAATAATGCAAGAAAACAACCCATGTGAATGGAAAGTATTATCAAGCCTATACCCAAGCCTTCCTTTTCACTTTGATGAACTCGATATGCTTGGTTGCTGAGACATTGACTTGCACCATGATTGGGGTTCTTCCCAACTCACTCCCCACGAACAATTCTACCCTACTACCTACATAGAATCCAATCATCCAACATTTGTAGCCCCCTATCTTCCCACTCTGCCTACCCAATATGAGCTCTCTGTCGAACAAAAAAAAGCATTAGATATAGTTTTCTCACATCTAAATGCAAGTACCTACCAAAATCCTTTAAAAATGATTGTTCAAGGAACTGCCGGAACAGGTAAATCACACCTAATAAAAGCCATCCAAACTGCAATCCATAATTCATCCCAAAATAGCCCCTCACCATTACTACTTCTTGCACCTACAAGTGTAGCAGCATTCAACATCCAAGCATCAACAGTCCACTCAGCCCTATGAGTACCTATCAAAGATATTGTCCCCCTGCAAGGCCAAACACTAGCAAGCTTTCAAGAAAAAATGTACTTCATTTGCTATATATTAATAGATGAAATGAGCTTCATTGGTCCCAAATTACTTCAAAGCATTGACATGAGGCTACATGAAGCATTCCCCAACCATAGCCAACTTCCATTTGGAGGGCGATCAATCATGATCTTTGGTGACCTTGGCCAACTTCCACTAGTCAAGGACATTCCCATGTACGCCTCGAAATCGTACGGGGGTTCACTATGGCGTAGCTTCACCAAAGTTCTGACACTAAGCAAAATTTTCTGGAAAATCGGCGAGGAACCAGCACAAGTCACCTTCCATACTATCCTCTCCAATTTGTGCAATGTGGAACCTACAACTGAAGATTGGCAAGTACTAATGACTTGCTGAAGCTCATCATTGGCCTCTGCAGAGCAAACATAATTCCTATCCTCAACACACCTTTTTGCAACAAATGAAATGGTATCACTTCATAATCAACGTATGTTACTATCTTTGACAACACCTATTGCCATATCAACTGCAGAGCAACTAAGGGGGTCACCATGCTCCAATCCTGATGAAGAACAACTACAATGTAAGGTCCTTTTGTGTATTCAACAAGAGGTAATGTTATGTTCAAATCTATGGGTAGAAATAGGCCTTGTTAATGGTGCACTTGGCCAAGTCAAAGATATAGTCTACAAGGCCAATGAAAAGCCGCCTTCACTTCCACTATTTATTGTAGTTCATTTCAATAAATATGTAGGTCCTGCTTGGGATGTCAATAACCAAAAATATGTCCCTATTGTCCCTGTGAGTCATGGAATTCATCATCAAATCCCCTTCAAATGGCATGGGCTCTAACAATACACAAGTCACAAGGCCTTACATTGGAAAAGGAAACAATCGACATCGACAACGTCGACTGACAACAGCTAACATTCACAGCTATTTCTAGAGTTCGTAGACTTGCAATATTATGTATCAAGCCACCCTTCACCTTCCAAAGATATGCATGCATGACACAGAGTCCATATGTAGTACGTCAGAAGGAAAAGGAGAAATGCTTATTGGCTTTGTCTGAAATAAGCTCTTGAAAAAACACACGGGTTGCAAATAACTACAGGTTAGACTCTCCAAACTCCTTCAAAGCTTACTATTATGTCTAATGAAAATTGATCACGTAATTCCCTAACCTTTAACCTTTATTCCAAAAAACAAATACAAAAAAAAGAAGATTTTCCACATACTTTATTGTCTTGTTTATTCAAATATAAATTACATTTATTTTTTATCTTTGCTATTTATATAGTTGAAACATTTTTTTTACATAATGCTTGTTTCATGTAATATAGTTCTACTAATTTGCTCATTCCACTAACACATACCAGGTCATGGCTACACAATCAAAGAATCCTATACAACCAAGCCCCTCCATTCCAATGCATCCACCACCAGCAGAATCAAAGTCATCGTCAACAGTTAATAAACTTGACTCTCTGCATGTACAACCATTCAACACCTTTCTGCAACTATATCTAATAGTTGCATTGACATTGTCGACAAACTCAAACTTGCATGTCAGATTGCAAATACTATTGAAGAATTGGATATCGAGAATCTCCAAACCTCAGTGTCAGCTTACCAATCCAGCTGCACAAAACTTGAGGACTTATGCAATTTTCTAAGAGAGCTTAAATATGATCAACTCTATAATACTATTATTACACCTGCAATAATCGTTGCCTTCCAAATTTACCTTGATATGCATTAGCCTGTTATTAGTTTTTTTTGTTGTGCACATACTATGTTGAATATATATCTGCAATGTAAAGAAATTGGTTACTCTATCTATATTCGTCTTTACTGCGTCCTCCCAATATAATCATTGCATATACTTTCTCCAACAAAACAAATCTGCCAATTTTCCTTTTATTTCCTTTTTCCATAAGACCTTCAATTCTAACAATGTATTTCTTTAATTTGCAAGTAATTGGTGTTCCTCAATTTCCAAACTTTGATATTATACTTTACTAATTACTCAAATGCTTATTTCCTATTTGTAAATCTTAATTAAGTTGTTAAATAAATGTCTTATACTATGTTGCCATTTATATTGTCATTAGCTCACAAACATAAATCACTACAACAGCTTCTTGGAAAACAAAATGAAAAACATGTTCTACCATCACTTTATCTATCATCTAAGTGAATTATATTTTACTAACCTTATTTATTACAAAAAATAGTTTACAATCTCTTATTTTATTAATGTACTATGGAAATTGGATTTTGGTTACCTATTTTTTTACTGCCTTCATATTGTATAATGAAGCCAAAGTTGTGAAAGTTGGTGTTCAAAGGGTTCTACTACAGATAAATTTAATATTAAAGCAATGTATTGGACTGTATCCCATTTCACACAATTATTTAGTTACCTCATTTTAGAGCATGCTTATATTTAATCTACCTTTTGGGAATACTTTTTTGATTTTTTTATCTTAACCTTACTGTGATGTTCTACTTTACATTATTAGAAGTTCTATCTTGAATAGCTTTTCCCTAATGATAAAAAAGTAATAAGTGAAAAATGGCCTCATTAAAATTTTGAAATATGATCTTACAAATGTAAATGAATAGATTGGTATAAAGGAACTTCATAATCTTACCCTCACACTTTTTAACTTGAAAAAATTCCTTCTGGCCCCTTCGAGGCAATGATATCTGAAGAGATTGGGAACTTTGGATCACTTTCCCACTCATGCCAATGTGAATGTGAATATAGTCTTTGCTTCTCCATGTCCAAAATCACTCTCATTCTCAATTCATAAGTCCATACAACCAGTGTCAATTAACCGAATGAATTGTGCAAAAGTATCAAATTTCAAATTATTGTACATAGTGTAGGCAAGTTTGGGAACCAACAAAAATAGCCCCTTTCAGCAGAATTGATTAATCAAAACTGCAAAGATTATTAAACATCATGATTTTATTGGAAGAAAACAAGGTGTGCCTTAAAGCATAAAGGGGGCAATATATAACTCCAAATGATTCTAGGTTGGAAAACTAACTTGGCCATGGAAAAGTACTAGATTTGAGGCTGATTGTAAAAAAATGAGCAAGTTGAATACTTGCTTGAAGAGAAAAGGTTGAACCTCGAACTCAAGTGTGGGTCTATAGTTGCGCAGAAGATTACAAATGATGTGCATGCAAATAAGACCATTTTCTTCATTGTATGTAGTCAAAACATGCATGGAAACCTTCAGTAGGTCTTCTAACCACAGGTTTATGGAGGGCCTTTGGATAAAAGCTTGCATGGCGATGAAAACAGTGAGACTGCAAGTGCCAAATGTTCCCTCCCTACTAGATTCCACCTAATCTTTATCATGTGAAGTGCTGGAACGTAATATTCACTTTGACAGCTATTATATTAAATTATTTTAAGGTTTGTTATCGTTTCACCATTTCATTTTAGTTCTCTTTCTGATTTTATAATGTAAGGTTTGTAATGTAATGAGTTCTGCTTTGACCATAGATTGTGGTAACGTGTGTCTGCATGAAGTTTGAATCTGATGTGCATTATGTGGTGGGAATTACCAAGTAATTCATAATGTTTAATGTTGGCACATATTTGCAGCAAGAAAACAATAGAAGGAGCAATTCTTTAGTATATATTTGTATTAAAAATTAAACATAAAATATATATTTTTATTTATTTTAAAATGAATATTTTGTACAATTAGTTGTCTTATTTTTTTTCATTTTTTCCAATGGGACATTCCCCTAAACAAATTTCCCTTTGAACCTCTGATGAAGTGTAGACAAGTTTATAATTACTAGAACCTAAGCTATAGATAAGAACTGCAATAAATGCCTTTTATCATATCCATATTTAATATTTTTGAGATTTTTAACCCAGATATATATCGTGGAAATCAATGTTAAAACGAACCTGAGTTCTAAGTCTAAATTTTCCTTGTACGCATTTCAGATTTGCTTGCAGTTTCAAAAAATAAAAAAATAAAAATGATAAGAGTATCCTTTGGTTCGGTATTAGAAAAAATAAAAAACAAAAGAGAAATGAGAAAATGAAAGAGATACATTAAAACTGTATCATTTGTAAATATTATTGCACCTAGTAAAAAAATTTACTCTTAACTTCTGGCTATCTTGTAAGGGTTATCCAATAAGGAAAATCTACATACTTGTTTATTTCCCTGCTAGATCAACAGATTTAACATTGAAATATGATTTTTAACAATTCATTATAAATCATGGCCAAACACACAATCTGCTTAAAATATATGTTAGCATCACATTGTTAGGTAAATGGATAATATGTGCATTTGCATATGCAAATATTCACCCTCTATTTTGAGCAAAAAAAGGAGGAGAACTATACATATATCTGAGTCAGTATGCATGAGCTTAAATATGTATATAAGAATAGAGGTAAGCCACTATCTAGTTTCACCATTTATCATATCAATGAAAAGATTAATATAAGTAAAACCAATTTATGTAGATGGATAATACTCTAAAATAAAGTTGTAATTTATTGCATGTAAATTATATCTTCGATTTCACTTATGGTAGGCTCCACTTATTATTCACTTACACTATGTTCCTATTGGTGGACATCTACAAAGCTACTCTACCAAAGGTGACATTGAATTTCATTAAATTTTAAACTTCAACATAGTGGTTTTACTTGGTTGTTTTTCAAATGATAAAATGTCTATTGTTCAATACAGATACATTCGAGTTCCACTGATCTTGTGACAATCTTGCAACAAATTTAATACATTTTAATACCAAATTAATTGAAGTTCCCTTTTATTTATTTTATCATTTCATTTCCATTAATTTCTTGTCTCTTTTACAAGTTATAAATCTTTTAGACATTTATGCGTCTAACTATAATCTAACTTATCACACATATTATAATTAATAAAATTTCAAACTTTTATTGTGTCCAAGACATTTTACAATTTCAACCAATCTAGACCTAGACAATTCCAATATTGCCATAAAATTATTCAGCGTACCTGGAAATTTCAATTCACTCCCAATTTTTTACATCTGCTTGCTTGGCAACCCCCTACTAATAATTAAGTTTTCAGACCCACATCATCAAATATGATGCCACATTAGTGTGCTTTTTGTCAAGCTGTCCACAACACCCAATAAATTATGCCACCAAAACTTGTGCAATCACAAATATTGCGCATTATATAAACAACTAAGCTATTGGATCATCTCCTCTACGTATGAAACTTAATTATAGATTCTACATATTTTACTGTTCACTGTAACACTTATTCAGTATGCACACAACGATGACACAAACCTTTTTGCTACAAACATAATCCCAAAATCTCTCCCTATTTCACCATCCACAAACTCTTTGGCGTACCTATTGCACACTAGGGTGCCATTGCTAGTTTAATCATTTTGATGTAGGCCTAGTGTATGTAAAGGTATGAATGTGTTAAGACATAGAAGGATCATTTGAATCATATGTAATAAGTATTACAAACCTTAAACTAAAATGCTAAAACAAATACTATAGGCCTATATTAGAGCAATAGTCAATGCCAGATAAAAAAGGCAGATACATGTTGATAACGACGTGCATGGTAATGTTGATTAGGACAATTCAAGAAATAATGTTGATAACGACGTGCATGGTAATGTTGATAACGATGAATCATTAACATCAGTCAAAAGTCTCCTTGAATAATAGGAATCCATAGAAAGATGAGAAATCATTTAAGACGATTGAAGAAATAATGTTGATAACGATGTGCATGGTAATGGAATGACTCCACCAACTACGAATTCACTGTATTCAATTAAAAAATAATAAAAAGGGCAATCAATTCAATTCATACTAAGCTGCTCTCAATTGTCTTCCTCTATAGATCAGCTCGTTTGACTAAAACTCAGCAAAATTGACATAAAAGAAAAAGGCAAAGGGAGGGACAGGGCATCGGCAGCAAGTGGGAAGAGGTATTTTTATTTAAAGACCAATAAACTCTCCTTTTTATATATGGAGAAGATTTTTATTAATTGTTAAATGAGGTTGATGTGAAATAATGTCTATAAAGAATTTTTGAAAATTATAGATCATATAAAGTTTGTTTATGATTTTTATTTTTAACTTGTGAAAAAGAATTGTTTTCGAAAAATGTTAGAAAATGTCAAAATTTAGAAAACAAAATAGTAGAGTTTTAAGTTGATGGAGACGTTTTAAGATTATTCATATTTTATTTGAAAATATACAACAAGGGTATAATACAAAGTTAGAGTTATAATAAGACCTTAAAATTTTAATTGACAACTTAATTTTTTTTGTTATGGATTACCTTTTCTACTACACTTATTTTTTACTTACATAAATAGGCTAATGATATTCAATAAATATAATTATCTAAATGATTGTTATTTTTTGACTACTTTGATATCATGTTAGAAATTGAGATCTTTAGGTTAGTAGTCATAAAAAATAATATAAGAATTACAAGATACATAGATTCAACAAATTAAGCAATCTATACATGGGAAAAACTCTTCCAAATAAAAAATTCCACAAAACTAAAATATCCCAGAACAATTTCAGATGCAAAATCTTTCTAATTTTTTCCACTCTACTCAATTAGACATTTTGTCAAATCATTTTCATGATGTTGCACTATGTAAGTTTTTGATGTTTTCTCTTCATAAAATTGAATGTTTGTATATAGATTACATAAATGCATTTCTCATAGTATACCATTAGATACAAAATACATTGCAGTTGGTTCCCAATATCAAAATATAATTTTATACTTATTACATGATCGGTACATAAATTATCACGTACAAGATACAAGTATTTTTGACTCTATATTCAATTTAAAATTAAAATTAAATATAGTGTATTGTTGACCTTGTATCTTGAGTTGTTTGATGCCATGGACCGCTCATTTCCTAAGTCCTTCATAATACATAGCTGCTTCCCCTTGTAAACTCTAGCTCTGACCTCCCAAGACTTCTTTACTTCCATGTCACCTAAGGGAGAGGGGCCTATAATGGAGCAGGGTCCAATAGTGGGGATAGAAGTAGTCCTCAGTGGGCCCCATAGTGGAGCACTTTAATATCCAATTGCAAAACACTTTTTACCCATAAAGTATGCAAAGTGACAAATCATGTGATGCCACATCAACGCACCAATAAAACATGACTTAGTGCACCACTATCAGTCTCACTTTTTTTTGGGCCTTTTTGGATACCTCAACAAAAAGCATGTTGATGTGGCATCATATTTGATGATGTGGCCCTAAAATGAAATATAGAAGCACATGAGTTGCCAAATAAACTATTGCATAGAATTGGGAGTGATTTAAAATTTCCATGTAGGATTTAGAGAAACACAAAGTTAGGGTGCTCCACTATAGGCCCCTCTCCCCTAATTGGCCCACTATTATTTAAATAGTATCATCTTCCCTTGCATGGTGCCAACAAAATCAGCTCTAAAGAATATGGAAAGCACTCCTTAAATAGTTATGGTAACCTCAATGTATCTAATTTAGGAGACTTCACCTTGATACTTGGCATTGACTATTCCTTAGGTAGCTTCCTATCTCCACATCACCCCACTAATTTCTAACTCTATCAAAGAGAGTCCCACAGTTCATGAAATAGAGGTGGCTAAATAAATATTTGGAACCTCATGTTTCTCCTTGTCTTGCTCGAAGGTTTTCCAATTCACATGGATTTCATTGCCTCTGATGCTCCCACAAATGTTACATTGCTTCTCTTGTAAAGAGAAATATAGGGGTGGTTGCAAGAATAAGGGCCATGGCTCTTGTACAGATAAGTAACTCCACTAAAATAAATATTACTAATAATAAAATAGTTAGGGATGTATGAGCTATAGCTATAGATATAAAATAGATGTTATTTGAAATTTTGTCTTATAAATAAATCAATATTTGATAATGAAATTTGTTTCTAAAAGAGTTTTTCCAAATTTCGTAAATTTTCTCGTGCAATTCAATGTGAGAAATTTGTACAATCTTTCCAACAATCGGCTAGGGCAGATTAGTCACACTACCAAAACTAGTCACCCTTAGGGTTTTTATCCTAGAGTTTGAACTCTAAAACACACTTCAAAATCACCAAGTAGAATAATACTCAAGCATAAACCAAATGAACTTCACTTTTCACTTTTGTATGCAATTTCTCATAACTTTTTGATATTAAAAAAACTAAGGAATAGTACTAAAGGGAGCTTTTTAATATTTCATAAATAATCAACAAATCATTTTATAAACTCCATTAAATTAATTAAATAATATTATCCTTAAAATATACTAGAAATGGATAGTATTAAATAATTAATTAAAATATTCCCTTACTTATGATATAAACCTATGAGAATAAAAATAGATTAATTAAGTCACTCTTGCTTAGGCATGAGAAGGGAACATTATAGTCCTCCCTTCTCAAAATTGCTTGTCCTCAAGAAATTATAGATTAGGATGTTGAAGAATCTGCTCTCCTTCCCAAGTTACATCCTCTACTATTAAATCCCTCCACTTGATCAAGTACTCCTTAACTAAGTTCTACTTCTCAACCTCCTCTCTCTAGTATCCACAATCTCCTCTAGAACCAAAACCATTTTTCCCTCCTCATCCAAAGGTGGAAGCTTTGACAAAGATGTAAGGTGATTCCCTAGTGCCTTCTTGAGGCAAACATATGAAATGCATTGTGTATCCTACTTCTCTTTAGCAATTCAAGCTCATATGCCACTTCCCCCACTATGCAAGCCACCCTATAAGTACCATAGAAGTGGGGTTTTAACTTCTCTACACCACTTTTATTTAATGATGATTTCCTTTAGGGATGTAGGTGCAAGAAAACCAAATCCCCTACTCCAAAACTTCTCTCAATTTTGTGCCTACTTGTATACATTTTTTGTTGATCCTAGGCACTTTGTAAATTATCCTTGAGAGATCTAAAGATATCCTAACTTTATTTGATCCATTCCTTGGCTTTGGAAGCCCTACTATCCCTGAAGACCAAGTCCTAGAATGATGGAGCATCATAACCATATAATGCTAAAAAAGGAGTCATCCCAATTGACATATGATAGGTGGTGTTGTAGTAGTGTCCACCCAAGTACAGCCACCCAATCCATGCTCTTTGTTGCCTTACAACATAGTTACATAGATATCCCTCAAACTATGTGTTCATGATCTCTATCTAGCCATCTATCTGAGGGTGGTAACTCATGTTAGGAGTCAACTTTATGCCAGCTAATCTAGATAGATCCTACCAAAAAGCGCTAAGTATCCAGCTATCCTTGTCACTGACTATATTCTTCGGCAACCCATGGAGCATAAACACCTCTCTAAAGAACAACTCAACTATTTTAGATGCCTTAAACTCTATAGATATGGTGAATAAATGAAAAATTTGGTCATCTGATCAAAATGCAATCCCTAGACTATACCTTTGGTAGACCAATGATGAAATCTATAGATACAATTTCCCATTTCTCCTCTAGAATGGATAATGGCTTAAGTAACCCAACTAGAAAAGTGTGCTCTAACTTGTTATGCTAACAAGTCACACAATCTCTCACATGTCTCAAGACATCCTCCTTGAGGCCCTTCTAAGAAAACCTCTTTCCAACCTATCTGTAAGTCTTAAAGTACCAGAGATGTCCTACTAATGGTGTATCGTGGATGGATCTCACTATTTTCTCCTTAAGTTTTGACTTAGGAACCTAATAAATTCTACCTTTATAGTAAATGATGCCATCTACCACTCTATATTTGTCATCATGTTTCTTCCCATCCAAGTTATCACATGCACTTGTGTTTTTGGAATACTCCACCAAGAGGTGAGCCTTCCAATTAGTTGAGATTTCCACTAGAGAGAAAATAGCAGGTTTCTTGGAGAGTGCATAAACAACTATATTATTCTTCCCCTTGACATATTCTATGTCAAAATCATAAGCTTGTACCTTGATGGCCCATTTTTTTACTATTCATTTAGATCTTTCCATTCAAAAAAATACCTCAAGCTATTATAGTTAGTCCTTACCGCAAAATTTCCACCTACTAGATATTACCTAGGCTTCACCAATGCATGCATTATGGCAAGCATCTCCTTGTCATAGATAGAGTACAACCTCTCATTATCCCTAAGTTTTTGGCTATCATATGCAATGGGGTGCCTTTTCTACATTAAAAATGTTTCAATTCCTTCCCTTGATACATCACAATCAAGAATGAAGGGTTGAGTAAAATCCAATAATACCAACACAATCCATAAGAGATCACACCTCCTTAAGCCTGTCAAATGCTTATTGAGCCTCGTTTGACCACTTGAAATCCCATTTCTTGGTAAATTCTATTAGGGGTGCACCTAATTGTCAAAATCCTTTTACAAACCTCCTATTTAGTAGCTGCAAAATACAAAGAATCCTCGTAACTCTATTAGTGTCCTCGGTGGTGGCCAATCAATAATTGCCTAAATATTCTCTTGGTAAACTTGAACCCCCTTAACAATGATTACATCATGGATCAAGTAGAGAATTTCTGTCATCTCAAACTCACATTTAGAGGCCTTCGTATATAATGAGTGAGCCTCCATGATACTTAACACCTCATCAAGGTGTCTTAAGTGCTCCTTCCAAGTCTAGTTGTAGATGAGTATATCATTGAAGAACACCAATAATGACTTCCTCATTTTTTTATTAAATATGTGGTTCATATAGGATTAGAAGGTGGCTAGTGTGCACTGGTTAGCCCAAAGGGAAAAACCCAAAACTCATAGTGCCCATAATGACACTTGAATGCAGTCTTGTGGATGTCCTACTCACTTACCCTAATTTGATGATACCCTAAGTGTAGATCAGTTTGTGAGAAGTATACTTCCCCCATGCATTTCATCCAACAACTCATCAATTTATGGAATCAAGTATCTATTCTTAATAGTCTTCTTATTGAGAGTACAATAGTCTATGCACATCCTCATGGTCCCATCCTTCTTCTTCACCAAAGCAATAGAAGAAGAAAAGGGACTCAAGCTAGGTCTAATGTGCCCATATCCAATAGATCCTTAATGGATTTTTTTTCTTCCTTAAAATTCTTTAGGTGTCCATAAGGACTTGGTGATGACTAGTTTAGACCCCTCCTCCAACTCAATAACATTCTCAAATCCTCTATCTGGAGGTCTACCTGGAAGAATCTCACCAAAGACTAAATTGTGCTTATCCAAGATGAGTTGAATTTCTATATGATATGGTGTACTATCCATAGCAGGGGTCTTAGGTAAAATTAGACATTGTGCTATCCATGCTACATCTCCATTCCTAAAGATTCTCAACTCCATTTATTTTGCTAATATGATCTTGGTTGCACCATTAGACATACCCCTCAACACAACCTTTCTATCATCTGCTATGAGTTTCAACTCCATGGTTTGAGAATTTTGAGTACTTCCCTAAGGAATGAAGCCATTGTATTCCCAAGAAAAAAGTAGTATCTCCTAAGTCCACCATGTAAAAATCATATGTGACAATGTAATTCCCTAATGTGATGCTTAAATGTGGAACTTGTTGGGTGCAAGTCATATTAAACCCATATGCCACCATATCACCGAATCCCTCAAAATCCTATGTTAGAATACTCCTCTTTGCCACCAATGTTGAGTCAATGAAGTTGTGGGTTGTCCCATTTTCCACTAAAACTATCACACTTCCCTTGTAAAACTTCATGAACCCTAAAAGAGTTTAAACTAGGGGTACTTGAGAGAGTAGTGATAGTTACACTCTTCACTCCCTTAGGTGGTGGTCCACCCTCATCTCCACACTCAGTATTTGAATCACTATGCTCACTACCCTAAACCTCTTCTCACTTACCTTCATCTTCATCATCAAAGACAACATATATGTAATGCACCTTTCCTTTCCCCAAACATCTATGTCTAGGCTCCCAAGGACCCTTACAACTGAAACACAACTTGTTCCTTCAAATTTCATTACAAACCTCATCATCCATGCGAGATCTTCTAATCTCTTTCATTTGAAATAATTTCTTAAAATATTTTTTTGGATGGAAAGGTTTAGGCTAGAATTTGTTCTTTGAAGTTGCACTTTCCATGTTCCTAGCCCTCTTTTATGGGATCATGTAGGGTGTTAGGCTCAAATTCCTTGATCCATCCTCATAGAGGTTCTGCTAAACCCTCCATGAAAAACACTAATTTTGGGATACATCTATCACAATCACAAACAACTTTTGAAACTTTGAAATGTATGCCTCAATAAAACCCACCTATTTCAGTTGTGCTAGTTCACTGAAATTCAATTCAGGATATCTCCAATTAATCTATCCATTAAACTCTAAATGAAATTAGTATAATATGTTATACTATCATGCCCCAAGGTCACTAGCCCATGGAACCACCACTAATGAGCCTCACCATCCAAATGTAGTGTCGCATGATTTAATTGGAAATGTGTATCCAACTTTTGAACCCAAGCACGAGATGTACACTTGTTTGACTTGTAATAGCTGGGAATAGCTAGCTTACTCACCTTACACTATAAACCCCTATTATTTCTTTAGCCTCTCTCTCCTCTAAGAATGTTTCTATAATTGATACCATAAAATTCTGCCAACGATATAAAAGCCTAAAATTCTTCACCAAGGGATTGGTATTCATTCAAGTATTCAATCTATCATTCTCCACCTCCTTGCTATCTTGCTTGTTCTCTCTATTGGTCTTCCAAAAATTTAGGCATTAGTGGCCTAGGAGTGGTTCTAGTTGCTATCTTGGTTGTGGATATAAGTACATTAGTATTTCTACCTTCACCCTAATTGCCAATATGTCTGTTGTCATTTTTTTCCCCATTATTTTCATTTGTACAATGGTTATTTCTATAATTGGGTTTCATGTTTTGCATCATCTAAGTTAATGTTTGGACCATTTTTTGTTTTCCCCTTGTTGAATCACTTTGTGCAACCAATATAATAGCATTCATTTTTTCTAGTATATCTTGTTCATCCCCCATATTTTTCTCTTCTGAATTAGAATTCACCACAAGTCTATTTCTCCTACATGTGATATATTCACTATATTTTGGATTCATTAAAAGACATGCAACCTACTAAAAGTCTCAATTTTGCCCCAAAATTTTTTCCATTAAAAATATGCATCAAATCCCACTGGTTGGTAAGATCTCTAGCTCTGATACCATTCAGATATCCCAGAGAAATTTTGTATGCAAATTTTTTCCTATGTTTCCCTCTTTACTCAATTAAACATTTTGTAAAACCATTTTCATAATGCTACACTATGTAAGTTTTAAATG
This sequence comes from Sequoia sempervirens, assembly GCA_007258455.2. NCBI lineage: Eukaryota > Viridiplantae > Streptophyta > Pinopsida > Cupressales > Cupressaceae > Sequoia > Sequoia sempervirens. The sequence goes on from VDFB02047230.1 coordinate 277,688,936, forward strand.
TTTTCTCTTCAAGAAGTTGAATGTTTGTATGCAAATTACATAAATTCATTTCTCATAACTTATACCATTAAATAAAAAATACAATGCATTTGGTTCCCAATATCAAAATGTAATTTTATACTTATTACATGAGAAGTACATAAATTATTGCATTACAAATACATGTATTTTTTACTCTATATTCAATTTAAATTAAAAATAGTGTATTGTCGACCTTGTATATTGAGTTGCATTCAATGTTAGTCATACACCATGGACTGCTCATTTCCTAAGTCCTTCACAATACATAGTTGCATCCCCTTGTAAAGTCTAGTGTTGAACTCCCAAGACTTCTTTACATCCATGTCACCTAATTATACCCCTATTATTTAAATAGCATCATCTTCCCTTGCATGGTGCTAGCAACATTAACTCTAAAAGAATATGGAAAGCACCCCCAAACCCCACATTAGCAAATTGAGTTATATCTTGTTTTGTAGGTGTTTTTCGCAAATTTGGATCCAAAACTCAGGTTGGAAGGAAAGAGCGGGTGTTGAAGTGCATATTAGAACTTTCAATTTTTGAAAAAGCGAAACGGATTGATTCGCCAAGAGTGGTGAATGAGTCCCACTATAGCTGTTTGCTAGAACTATTTGCATATTCCGATACCCTTTTTCCAAAGTATCAAGATTTCAAATGTACACCCAACAATTGTAATGAGTCTTTTAGCTCACTATGAAGAAGTAAACATGATAACAATTGGGTTTTTTCAAGTGTATCAAGATGATTGAAATGATGATTGATTATTCCATTTACATATTTAGTCATTGACCTCTTTCTCTTATTATAAGGTTGGTTGGCATAGCATTTCAGCTTCTCCATATCCATTTCAAGTAAATGATGTAAATTTCTATAAGAAATTTGTTTCATTAGCTAGTTTTATATGCTCATGCATAGCAGTAGAAGGAAGTGATCCTGACCCCTCTCCAACATGCATTGTTTGAACTTGGGCCTCCTCCCTATCTTCAAGGTCCATGTGTTCTTTAGCGGATTCATTTGATCCAATATCTAGATTTGGCTTGACTTTGACATGAGAACTTCTTGCTTGTTGTGCCCTTTCTACACGTCATAAAATATTTTGCAAAGAAAAGTGAGAGATGATCCTATATAAGTGAAGTTTATGTATGCAACCAAACAAAGTGATAAGACATGATGCTATAAGTGATAGAAGTTTTGAACAACTAGTTTTATATGCTCATCCATACCAGTAGAAGGAAGTGATCCCGACCCCTCTCCAACAAGCATTGTTTGAACTTGGGTCTCCTCCCTAACTTCAAGGTCCATGTGTTCTTCAACGGATTTGTTTGATCTAATATCTAGATTTGGCTCGACTTCCGCTTGAGAATTTCCTGGTTGTTTGAATTTACATGTGCAAGCAAAGAAAGTGAGACTATGAGTTATTTAAGTGGAGTTGAAACAAATAAAATAAAATATTCTTAAACTTAAGAATTCCATGGAACAAAAGCAATTGGAAATAGATGATAAGCAATTTAGGTAATGTCTATGCAAGATGACTATTTTTTAGTATTAAAGTTTCCAAGTTAAATCTAACATGGTTTTCATAAAAGGCATGCATATTTATAAGCAAAAAAAATTGAGGTGTTAATAAAAGTCCTAAAAACACACTTGAGAGAGAGAGAGAGAGAAAGAAACAAGCATGTACCTTGTTTCTTTCTATGATAATTTTCCAAGTTTTGTTCATGCCTCTTTTGTTCTTCTTCTTTTGACAATTTTCGTTAAGACACATTTTTTCTTTTTCTTTGTTGTCCCATTTTCTTCTTCAAGTTAAATATGTCTCAAAAAAAATCCTCTAGCAACTTAGTTAAATTCTCCTCCAAATTTTTCCTTGATTAATAAAAATGAAAAGTTGTCTTCTCCAAGACTTGTCTCCTTGATAAATGTGCAAAAACCTTTTCTCCAAAATCTGCGAGCTCCAAGTGATATAAATGTGAATTAATCTTGCAATTTGATATGAAATAATGAAAAATCAGCTTGTATCTATATGCATATGGGAAAAATATTATTCTAGTGTATAGAATAACTACATCCTAGATCATTAAATGAATCAAGTGGTAATCAAACAAGTTATTTCATTGTGGAGTTTGTTGTTTTTTAATGTATAGATATGCAACATATATCTTAGAGTAATTTTAGAATTTTGTTACTTGTCAAAAAGACAATAGAGGAATAATTTGAATTGAATTTTCTTAATGTTTCAAAGAATAAATTTTTTGTATAATTTAATAATGGTGTAGATTAAGAGATTATTTATGAAATAATTTAACATAAAAAATTTATAACTTAGAGGGAAAGTGTTTGAAGGATGGTATATAATTATAAAAGGAATGTTCCTACCTCTTCTTTATAATTATATTTTATAACTCGTTTATAAAATATATCATTAGTTTACTTGAGCTTGAGAGTCATTTATTTTATAATTTTTGATTTCTTACTATAAAATTCAATGGGTGTGCATGCAAATTATTTATTGTGGTCAACATGAATGAACTTAATTATAAAGTGGCATGTTCATTTCCTAAAATTCTACTAGAGATAAAATGTATATTATATAAGGAAATGTAAGTTCTAAGAGATCATCAAATAAGCAAATGTATGCATATTGAATATAAGCAAATGTATACATATATCATATAAACATGTAAACATAAGCAAACACATACATACATGTAAATAGATTCAATGTATAAGCATGTAACGTGTTATAAGCAAAGAGCCAAATGTATGTATATAAGAAAATAGCCAAATGTATGTATATAAGCAAATACCATCAAATGTCAAATACTAAAGATCATCATATAAGCAAATAGCCAAATATATGTATATAAGAAAAGACCCAAATGTATGTATATAAGCAAAGATCATCAAATGTCAAATACTAAAGATCGTCATATTTAAGCAAATACATATAGTAAAGATCATAGATCTAGTGAAAGGCCTAATATGAATGTCGACTCCTAGTCGAATGACCATCTGAATAAAAACAGTCCTACTTTGATGGATGTGTTGAGCCCTGCAAATAAAAATGTGTACAAAATGTGTTAAATACATATAATTTATATTAAATAAATTTTATGAAAGTTATTTTTAAGAATGTATTTGTATATTTTTAAATATCTATCTAGATCTATGTGCATACATATGCATGTACATATACACGTGTATATATAAAAATTTAAAATTCACATGTCCACTGGCAACAGATTCATCCAAAGAGTCACGTCGATGTACATGATCTGGAGGAACAAGGCTAGGAGCTGTGACATGAGGTATGTCCACCTACAATATATATACATATATATCAGTACATGAATATCTAGTTAAAACTAAAATTTAAAAATAATTAAAAAGGAATTGAAACATGCACATGCACACATACATGCACATCATCTGATATCAGATGACCTAAGTCCTCTGAAATGATCGCCTCCACCATATCAACTATACGATCAAGTGATGAACCAACTTCTGCATCCATTTGATTTATCCCATGTTGTGCCATAAATGATGAGTAAAGAGGTCTATGCAAGTGAGATGGAATCGACGATGACTAACCAAAACCAATCAACATCTCAGTAAAACCCATAGTCTGTGCAGTTACTGAATGATTTTTAGGTAGATCCCGGCATACACTAGTGTTGGGTTGAGAGTGATGGGATCCTGGAAGTGTACAACCTCTGCATCCCAAACAATCTCTAACATGCTCTATATCGATCCCATAGTCTGATGCAGTGAAGGCATATGCCTTCAAGAGGTCCCCAGCTAAACAATGTAGAGTCATGTGTGCCATATCTCTTGTAAGTGCGTCAAGTAGTGTGGGAGTAGGGATGTTTTCCACTGTGTAAGCATCCATGGTGGTCCACTATGTTGAAAATGGCATGAATCGAGAACCTTTAGAAATCAAATATTGACCTATAGGATTAGTAGATATCCTAGTCATGGGAGCTGCAATGTCACCTATAGTGTCAACTACTTCCTTTTGGGAAGCAACGACAACCTCATCTACTATGGGGGCTAGAGTTGGGGTGAGAGCAGGAGACCTCTCGCCAACCAATACCCTAAACACTGGGGCTGGTCTATCTGCTCGATGATAGGTGGGCCTATTGGAAATCCTACCACACCCCTGACTAGCATATGGTGGAATGTCCAGGTAGTTGACTTTGAGGCCCAAATGGACCTCAACATACAACTACTGAACAAAATACAATGGAATCTGGTCATTGTTTGGTTATTGACCATGTGCTGTGAGAAATTGTGGGTAGATCGATGAGGCCATTGCACGATCGACACATCTAGTGACCTAGTATCCCCTAACCTTATGACCATTTTGATAGAATGGAAAACAAGTGTTTTTTATCATTTATTTGGTCACAAGTTATCCTATATTTGTTTAAGGGGAACGCCACCATGTACTTCTTCCCACATGTGGGAAAGAATAGCAGCTACTCTATCTGGGGAATATGCACTAGTCCTCTCAAGTTCATCTCTTATTTTTTCTAGACTATGTAATATTGGCATGCATGGTTCAGTATATACCCCTGGGTTAGCACCCTATGCTAATGAGTCTCTCAATTTGTTAATCTCATTAGTGGTATTTGCAAACAAATCTTTTGGCTCAGGTGGAACATCTGCATTTTCCATGTTATATATATATATGTATCTACACCTAAAGGAGCAATAAAAATTTGGTAAATAATATATGTAGATATAGGGAATAGAAATATAAAAAAGTTGTAATAATTCATCTACTCATTAATAATATTTTCATACCATTAACAAAAAACATTCAACATCTATCTAGTTTTTAATAATCAAAACATTCAAATTACTAGATTGCACACAAAACATAATCTAAAACAGTTCTATTTAATTTTAAATTTACAAGTGTGCACTCTAGTACAAAATGTGCCATTAAAGACTTAAAAAATATTGATAAAGGTTGCATCTAAGATTTATTTCCTACAACTAGTAATAAAGGGAAAGCATCATTACTTAACATTGGTGGTCATGTAAAATCAATTTAGTCATTATTGAAGGTACAAATAAGAGAAGAAAATGAGAGAGATGATATAAGCTTGTAAATATGATTTCTAAATTATTGAAGCAATATTTTGATAAGGAGGAAACCAAAAAATTAGAAATAAACTTCCTCATATCCATAAAGAAAATTTGATAGGAGGAAGGGACACATGCACATAATATTTATCATGAAAGTTACCATACAATGTACAAGAACATGATACTAAGGAATAAAGGTTTCTTATAAGTACACAACAAACCTAGATGAAGATTTAACCCTAGTACAAAAAGAAAGAAATAATGAAAGAATAGGAGAAAATGACTTGATTTAATCTTTGTACATATTTTTTCTATTATCTCAAATCTTATAGATAATATAAAATCCTCCATATGAAAATATGGTTATATTTACTCATTTAGATAATATTTAATAATTATTTTATTACTCTTATTTTTATAAATTTCTTGGATATTATAGTAAAATAAATCAACTCTTACATTTTTTAAAATTTAAAAGTTTCCTATACAAATTCCACAACTAGATATATAATGGACTAGAGCTTTGTATATAATGATGCACAATGATCAATCCTTGATGTTCCAAATCTTTGTGTGGGTATTTTTCTTCATCCCACTGTCTTCTTTAGTTTTCATGATAGGTAGGTATTCCTAACAAACCTAGGAATTATCCCTTGTTGACCCATCTTATTTCAACCTTTATTTTGTTGATGATTATACTTGAAACTCTTATTTTTAAATTTTATGTAGTAATGAATACCTATAACACTTGGTGAAACTAACAAACCAACACTAAGATTGTTTCTCTTCCTTTATCTAATCCCAGTATTTCATGTTGACTTCTTGTATTCCTTTAAGAACACTAAAGAGTATAATAGTATAAAATAACTTTAGTATAATATTTCTCTTTGGGATATTATTTAAACTTCACCTTAATATCATGAGTTTCTTCATAATTCTATACAAAATATCCATATTCCTTCTTTTGCTAAGCCTATTGAAATAGTTTCCCAAATTGGGTGTATTATATACTGACATTATGGAGATTACATTTCTTCCATCTAAACTTCACTTCAATATGGTGGGTATGTGCAGGATCATCATGGAAAAAATAGGCCCTTAAGTGGCAAAAAATTTAGAAAAACTATACTAACATTATGGAGATTACATTTCTTCCATCTAAACTTCACTTCAATATGGTGGGTATGTGCAGGATCATCATGGAAAAAATAGGCCCTTAAGTGGCAAAAAATTCAGAAAAATCAGAGTTAGGCAACTTGACATAAAAATTTGAATAAGTTATCTATATTATTTAAAAAATATGTAAGAATAGAATTTGTACCAAATTGAATGTAGTTTCCAAAATACTAGGTTTATTTTTTTTGAAACAAAATCTATTTGGTGAAAATTTGAAATTTCAATGCAATAGTACTTAAATTTCAGGGAAAAAATAAGAAGTAGGTGTCTGTCTGACCACCCTAACCACAATAAAATGATAAAAAAATTATAATATTTTATATATAAGTAGAGGACTCATGTCCCAATGTGATGCATATTTTTTTGTAATTTATTTCCAAGTAAATAATTAATGATTTTTTTACAACTTTTAAAAATATAAAAACTTGACGCCTAACCACCTTAACTTGGTCAAAACTTCATGAAATTCTTTTTTAATCCTATAGTATATGAAGCATAGAATGTGATGCATGTTTCAGATTCAAAAAATGTGATACCATTTGAAAGCTATATATGTTTTCAATCAGCCTATCAATCAGGACTTTAGTCGTAATTCAAATAGAAAATGAATAATAAGTATTTATTAAATTCAAAGTAAAGCATAATTTATATTGGTGGAAAGCTAATAATCTACTTTAAAAACCCTTTTCATTTCATTAATTTTGGGTAAAAAAAAAGTCGTCAGCCACATACCCTACAAATACCCATCATATCGTCACTTTTTGGCCCATCATGATCCTGCACATACCCTGGTTTAATAGAAGATTATTTATCTTCTAATCCTTTTTGGTACTAAACCTATATGAGCATTAAGTAAACATTGATTTAAAATGGTTTTTTAATCTTAATATTTTTAGTCATTAATTCCTAAAACATAATTTTGTTTATACTTCTAATCTTACTCTTCCTGAATTTTCTATTAAAGGTTTTGTTATTATTCGATGAGATCCTTTGGGAACTATTATTTTATTATCTAGAATAGCCCTAGTTTGCTTCACTTGTTGTTCCATGTTATTATAGGGAATAAATTTCTTATTATAAACTCCTTCACGGAAAACCTTCGATTCATGCAATAGGGATTGTTCCATCTAATTCCACCAATATGTAAAGTTTTTTATATGGAAGTAAAACTTTTATGATTACATTAGATAATGATCTATTGTATTATTGTAAAATTAGTGATGAACTACTTTTATTTTTATATTCCCCTCTAGTTACCTTAAAAATAACTACATATATTTATTTTATACAATTATTTAAGGGGGCATATACTCTCACAACCCTTGTAATTTTGACATTTCTCCTTTTATATGTATAATGTTTATGTTGGATTATACATGATTTGTTGGCATACTTTGTATTATTGGTTGTATTATTCTAACTTATATCTATTGTAGATTTTTGTGTTTTTTGACATGCTTGTTTTGCATATCTTAGTTCAAGGGAATCAACTCCTTGATCAAACACATTGTATATCATTCTATGTATCCAAAGTGTTTGATTATTTTCATGTTTTTCTTTTAGCATTTATTTTTTATACTTTAATTATGTTTTATCATATAGTGACATTAGCCCGTTAAAGTGAAAGAAAATATGATGTCAAGAATTGCATACACTACAATATTAATTTATATTTCATGCTCACGTTTTAGCATCTATATCCATAGCATAATTTTAGGGCCCATTTAACCCTCTTTCCTAACCTTCTCCTAGATCTAAGTGGCAATCTCATATTTTCTTACTTAATTATGTTAAATTTCATATTTTTATGTATTTGTCGTCTTCTAACATTTTATTATTTATGTATTGTTTCAAACATTAAATACACAATTATATAAACATCTTCATGACTCTAAAAATATCCTAACAATTTTTTTTTTAAATCATTCTTCTTACTTGAATAAAAAATTCTAACTAACTAAGACATTTTAAATTATTTTTAATTAAATTTATCTTTAATTAATTAAATATTTTATCAAAACTCAAATACAATTATCCTCTTATCATTTTTTTTTTATTTAAACTACTTTTTAATACAAATTATTGTATTTTCAAAATGCATGTTCTCTCACTACCATTTTAAAATGATAAATCTTCCTATTTTATAAAATACTTGCAATAGTCCATTCTTGACATCTTTACAAGGAGCAAAATAAAGAATCTTCATTCTAATCATACAACTATATTTTTGAAATGCATGTTCCTCTTGCTACTATTTTATAAAATACTTACAATAGTCCATTCTTGATACCATTACAAGAAACAAAAGAAAGAATTTTCATTCTAATCATACAATGTCTTATAATAGCTTTCTCTATTTTCATAATATGTTGGATTTTATTCTTAACATCTCAAAAATGTCCTTTTTTATAACTAATTTTGAAAGGATTGAAAAAATATCTACAAAATTCTTTTTTTTCTCATTATTTGTCCAATTTTTCTAACACATTTTTTCCAAAACTTTATCTCACCCCATTACATTCTATTCTTCACTATTTTAACACCAATCTCTATTTTTTATTCAAATTTGAAAGGAATTATGTACTTTTATATGCAAAAGTGTAATATATCCCTCATACGCGCCATTTAATCCTTAAAATTCTACAAATGCAATATAATAGTATTTTTTCGACACTTATATTCTATATATTCTTTACATTGGAGCATTATTCATTCTACTCTTGCATGAAATAAAATTACTATTTATTTTTATTTTCCTACACTACAACACTCAGTTTCTCTTTGTTGCATGCTACATTTATTCTACATTATTATTCTTGGCCACTACAACATTATATACTCTAGTTATATCTAACATTCTATTTCTAACTTATGTTATAATATTTCATTATATATACTACAACAATTCTTCATACAATTTTTATATTTCTATTGACTACAATAAAAATTTCCTATTTGAATTTTTTTTTCTGATTTACTTTATTCTTAACTTATATTCATTCTTCAAGCACATTGTAATTTCTTTACTTGAATATTATTTATCATAATATAACTTTGCAATGTTTTTCTACATATTATTTGTTTTCTTCTTTAAAGTTGTAAGTTATGTTACTTTTATTGATCTTTTCTCTTTGAAAAGAATACAAACCTATTTTCTTTTTCATTTTTTCCTCTTAGAAATATTATTCACTCATTAAATAATATTTTCTCAACTTAGTAGAATTTTTTACTATGCCTAATTTTACTTAAATGTATACAAAATAGGCATGCATATAAACATAAATTATTCTCTAGAAGTAGACTCATCGAGTGACCAATTTGAAAATCAATTTGAACATTTCAATCACTTAGATAAAAAATTATCCGAAGAATAATTAAGATAGTGTTATGCAACCAATAATATAGAAGCAATAAATCTAGCCTATTAATTTTTCTAAGGTTCCATTCAAGTATAATTTTGAATTCAAGTTTACAAGAAAAATAAGTCTATAATAATATTCACAAATAATATCTCCATGTTGATAATTTAAGCAATTCCTTTAACACAATCTATTAATGGATATAGAGAGAACTAAAATATAGATATACTTGTAGGTTGGAAATATCCTCAAGATGGAACAAAATTAAATTTTGATTATACATTTTGGGGGAATCTTGAGGCTATAGATGTTGACTATTTTCTTCATAATTCTAATAGTTTTAAATTATAATTAGAGGTTTGAGTAAACTTGGTTTAAAGATGAACAAAAATATTAGTAGGAAGATCTGATTGTTAGGTTAATGCTAGTATATAAGAAAGGATATAATGAATTAGTAATAGAAGGTAGTTTTTTACAAAGGTTGAGGCCCCAATTGAGGTATGTGTTCTTATGAAAAAGAAGCATTGAAGTGGTCCCAATTTTTTTATAATATCATGCATATATGCATTGCAATTGGGGAAAAATATTAGAAAATTTCAAGCAAATGCAATTGGCAGCTGTAAAGCCAAATGAATATTAAAAACTTTCAAGAAAATTCAATTGGAAACTATAAAGCCCAATTTTACAAAATGAGTTTGTTTAGAAGGCTTTAGAAACTTTCAAGCAAATGCAATTGGCAGCTATAAATCCAAATTTGGTTGAAAACTGGGTTTGTTTAAAAGGCTTTAGAAACTTTCAAGCAAATGCAATTGGTAGCTATAAATCCAAATTTTAAATAATGGGAATTGCTTTTAAAAGGTTTTAGAAAATTTCAAGCAAATGCAATTCACAGCTGTGAGCCAAAATGAGATCTTAAAACAGGATATATTCATTATAAACAATAAATTTTGTTCTTATAATGTTCCTTCAAGTTTTAAATGAAAATTTTGTTTGGAATTTTCATTTCATTCAATTTATTTTCATTTCACAAGAAAAATTTGGTCTCATGGAATCCATTGGAGTTTACAAATTTATAAACAAATGGAATTTTAAATCACTATGAAAGAATGCCAATGTGCTAATGGACATCCAAGTCGATATTTCAAGTTGAAATGGTGGCCCCGTTGCAAGTTTTCATTGTTCCTTGTCAATCATGTTCGTTGTTCGCCGCGCACGAGTTCTAGGTCTGATAGTTTTTCATTTTTTTTGTTTGACAGTGATAGGGTTCGATTTAAAAATGCCCTGATTCAAATGGGTTCGGTCGAATAGGGGTTCGACCAAACCCCTTTAAAATATTGATTTCCCATCGACTTTAAAGTTGTTCGGCCAAACTATAGGTTCGGTCGAACCATATATGGTTTGACTAAACCACTTTATGGATTCGGTCGAACATGTATGTTTGACCGAACCAGCCTTCTTATTGGAATTTTAAAAAAATTGATTTTCCTTCCTCTTCTCAATTGTAAACCACTATTATGGTTTCACCCTGTAGTCAATGTTAAATCATGGATCCATTTGATCTCTTCATGTGGTTGTCCTCCCCTTGGAATGCAAGCTCCATAGGAACCTACAAAACAATGAAAAATGTGCAATGAGTAAATTTTATCTAACAAGTGAAATATGCATAAAATACAAGTTGATTTTAATTATTTATGAAAATGAATAAATAGCAATAGAAAGAGTAGGGTTAAAACAAAAATTATACATGTAAATTATTAGTTAATATTTAGCCTAATACAATGGCAGTGGGATGGTAATGCATATCAAGCATTTCCATGTCATGTGGGCACGATCCATTTAGTCCTGGTGATGATTTTTTTTATAACATAAGTCACAACCTAACATCTCAACATAGGAGTGGTAGTGATGATGAAAGCCCCTCCAATTAGTTACATAAAATGAGTGCAAGGAATTAAAGAAAAGAAAAAAATAGTACATGGAAAGTAAATGTAAGAATATAAATCATGAAAATTAATTTAACAAGTGTGATGGACAACATTGTTTGACAAACAAGCATGCAAATATTGAATAATAATCATGTAAAGCACATAAGTTAGAAATAATCACCAAAGTGTAAGGTTGAACCTAGTATGAGAAAATTGTAAGGTGAAAATAGCCCTAAAGGAACAATGCAAGTGGCATTTGGAATCTGAAATGGTGTGCTCAATGTCTTGGTACATGATAAGGAATTCAAGTGCATAGTGGGGTAGGCAAGGACCCTACTGTGATTTAAGATAGATCTAAAAGCATAATCAAGCATGTGATTATAAAATGATATGCAGTGGGAAAGGGTGGGCGGGGAGAGGGGTGGTACTATAATGCTACTAATATAAAAGGATTGGAAATGATAACATAGTGGAGAATAGGAAAATCAATATGCCCCTATTATAATAGGATAACTCTATTAGCATAATAAGATAATGAAGGCGCGCATTATAGCATTTGGAAGGAATGGTACCACTAATGTAATAGGATAATATGTCAATGAAATTATAATATGAAAACCTAAGATGTAAGCAATGAGAATATCCACATAGGAGCAATCAAGGCATGAGATAATTACATGGTAAGGTGCATACAAAATATAATATAAGCATAATAATCATGTAATCAAAGCATAATAAAGATTATAAGCACAAATCATGGAAGCATATAAGTAGACATAAGAAAGATATCATAAGCATCCAATCAAAGTATAGTAAATATCATAAGCATAAATCATGGAGCAATAAGTAGAAAAACATGGAAATTATAAGCAATCATCATTAAAATAAGCATAATGATGCACAATAATCATAGAAGTATGATGAATAAGGGAAAATCAAAAAACAATGTACTAGGCATGAGGTAATATAATAATAAGGCATGTTTGTGTATAACAATAAGCAAGAAGGATAACAATGAGCAAGAAGGATGTAATCATGTTGTTTAAGAAGGAAAGGAAATGTCCCCACAACTAGTGGAAAGGATGAACCAAGATATAGAAGGTGAAATGAGAATTTAAAGAACCAAAAGCAAGACATAATTAAAAGGTCAAAAGGTAATAAGAAAAATGATAAAATGAAAACTAAAACTAGGAGCTACCACAATAGTGTGTCCCAATTATTAGACATCCTATTTTTTTCTTGAAATCAAATAATTTTTAGAAAATTCAATGATTTAATATTTGAAGGGTTTCATCTAAAGGTTTTAATATGGTTAGATTAAAGCCCCTTAGATCAAACCCCCTTGGATAGAACCCCCTAGTCATAATAAAATCCTCAATAGAGTCTCCTCCACACATGTATAAAAATGATGGAAAAAAAATCAATACAAGAATTGTTCCAAGTAGTAGACATAAAGGATGTGGGATAGAAAACACATGCATTGATTTTTTGGTTAATGCCTCTTTTGTTAAGACTAGAGAATTCCAAAATTTTGTATTGTCGAGCTAAAGATCAAGGATAAGAGACTTTTGGAGGAGAAGAAAACTCAAAATTTATTTCCAAAGGAGATTGTCCAAGACTCAACAAAAAATATACTCTTTCCCCCATATCTAATATCCCCAAATATATGATATCACCCTTGTACAATGAAGAATGATGGTAAAGAAGAGTGGGTTTTTCCTATTCCCAAGGTGGACATCTTTGATGAAATGGTGTTGGACACCATTTAGAGAATAAAATTTGATGAATTATTTGATAGCCTAAAGGAGGAAGTAAGTTCTTGGAGGGAACAATATTTGATCCATGAAATGAAGTTCTAGCTATCTTGGAAATTACCTTCATTAAAAATAAAACAAATTTGACTATAATTTTCCCCATGATTTGAAAATAAAGTTATTGTAAATAGAGAAGGGAAAGTATTTTATCATATGGTTTCATCCTTAGTTGTGCATACAACACAATTTGTTGAGCCTACCTCTAGAATATTATAGTAAGAGAATGAGAGGAACTAGGTTGAGTTGGAAATACACAAGTATAAATTAACTGATGAGGAATAACTTGTAAATATGATTATTAAATAGTTGAGAAGCATGAAAAGAATGACCTTACTTCCTCCCCTAGTTTTAGCAACTTAGATATGTACAATTATTGCAAAATCAAGTGAGAAGATTAAGGAATTGGTTAAGGAGAAATATGTAAAGACCAAGAAAAATTTGAAAGACTTGTTAAATAGTTTTTTAACAAAGAATTATATAATTTGATCACCATTACAAATGAATTATGAGAAAGTTATAAAAACACACTCATTTCCCCAACGAAAATACTAGTTCTAACTCCTAATCTTATTAAAATGAATGTTTAATTGATACCTATGATGTTCGCCATCATAGGCATCTATTAGAATGTAATGTATACCTAATAATTCTCATAAGAAATATGAGATATCCATGAGGCATGTAAGTTGTTACAACTAATTGATGTCATTATGGACAAATTTTAAACTAGATCTTGAGGAGAAAATTTAAGAATTCAAAACCTTGAAAAGTTTGGCAATCCAAATGTTGAAGATGATAGTGGAACAAACAAAACCATGTGGTGATAGAGTGATTATTTCCATAATTTAATCCCTATCTTTGTCCATGGGACTCTCCTCAATATTGACTAAGTGGACCCATCCTACATACCATATACATGGATAAAATTATTTCCTTAGAGGTAAATGTGAATAGTTTCATCAAGAATGTTAATGTAATACTAGATGAAAAATATGATATGAGCATGACTAAAGTTTCTCAAGGCCATAATTGGTACTAACTAGTTGGTTGATGAAGAGTGGAAAATATGGGCTAGAAAGTTCTAAGATAGATATTGATTAATTAATTAAATTATATGTTTATTCTTTATATCCTTTGAAGTTATCTCATGGAGGTATAAAAGCCACCCTAAGTAACATCGAGATATTATAAATATTAAATAAGGAACTATTGATAATAGAAATGAAAATTTTGTTCAATCACATTGCTAGATATAAATCATCTCCTTAGAAGGATACATAGAGGTTACACTCAATAAGTTATTTGTATTTGTAATTTATCTAAAAAAGGAGGTACCATACAATGATGTGATTAACACTACATTGGAATTCTAGATTTTTTTATGCACGTAAATGAGTATGCTATCAAATCAAGTGATGAAAAATGATATATTTATTTGACCATCATTTCCAATCCATCAGGCCTATTATATTTGTTAAACATAGTTATAATGAAATATAATCTAGATATTAAGATACATATTTACACTGTATAAAGGATGTTGATATATTTATTTCTCATAGCCTTTGGTTACATAATGGATATTTCTTTTAGTAATTATATATTACTTTTAGTAATAAGGAAATTGACAATTTAAGCTAGGATTATTATAAATTTTGCATCCTTTGGGGTATGTAAATTATGATCTTGAAAGCTAATATTTAAATTTTATTTTATTTCCCTCGGGTTTCTTTAGTTTTCCAATGGTGAATTCCTCTATAATAATCAAAATAAAAGATTTGGGAGGATGTGTAAGTCTATGCTATCTTCAAGGATATACTTTATGAGAATGATGTAATTTAATTAGGTGGTTGCACTATTTAGGATGGAGGTAGGAAAATGCTAGCTTTCAAAGTAGGCAAGCTTGTTAAAGTGATCATTGAGCTTTTAGAGCAATGTGGTGCAAATTTCCTTCTTTCATCTATGATATATGTATTCTAAATCAAAAATAAAATTGATCCTTATGGGATGGCCATATTAGAAAAAACTCTCCTAAATATTCCTCAACACATGTGCCCCATCAATAAACTACCCATCCTTCTTTTTTTTTAAAGAGCAAAGAGTTTGTAAGTATAAAGTTATATTTTTAAAATGTAAAATTGAAATGACAAGTGCCAATCGTTCTTATGGGAGGAGAATTATCATTTGATAAAGTTATAGGCCATTATATAAAGGGTTGGAAAATCTTTGAAAGGTGTAATAGACTTATCTAAT
Source organism: Sequoia sempervirens (assembly GCA_007258455.2). Classification (NCBI taxonomy): domain Eukaryota; kingdom Viridiplantae; phylum Streptophyta; class Pinopsida; order Cupressales; family Cupressaceae; genus Sequoia; species Sequoia sempervirens. Next base: position 277,704,578 of record VDFB02047230.1, read on the forward strand.
TAATAAAAGAATAGAAAATTAAGTCATTGTCAAGCTTATTTTTTGTTGACTATTTAATGCATGTCTTCTTTTGATAATTTACTATCAAACACAGTTTCATTCTAATGTCTCTATTATCTCCATTGTTTTATTATAGACTTCAATAAATGGATGTTTCTAGGTACACATTTTTTGTATTCATGTTATTTGACACTGAATTAATTTTATAAATTTACTTCTATTAGTAATTTATCTTAATATGAAGTATATTTTTCTTTGCAGATGGTGTGCTTGTTATTTCCAATGGATTACTACTTAGAATTTGTATTTTCTAGGTCAAATGGCATTTGATGGTGTAAGCCTTCCAAGATAAGACCTAATGGATTATAACACTCAATAAATATTGCATATTTGAATGGCTTACACTTTTCTTGGTTTATAGATTTTTGTAACGCCCGCCGTGCAAGCCCCAAAGAACAAACAACAAAAGAACACAAATATTTTTTTTTTAAAGAAAGATAAATAATCATCATACCAATATTAAATGATCATATACATACTCATATACTTCATACAAACAACATAATCAACCATGTCCTTTGGGGCCCCACGAGGTTACATCGAAAAAATAAACATTACTAAACATCATCTCATAAGATATCAAACAAGAAACTATAAATGACAACATTATATAAATACATACATAAATTCTATCACAAGATAAACCCATGAGACATTTCATAACCAATTAAAATTACAAAGTAGATAATTACATTACATCATCTTTCAAATGTTACATCGTCCTTAAAGTTACATCATGAATCCCAAACATGTGGGATGAATACAATATACAAGTTTATCAAATTACAAGGAGATCAACTGGAATAAATCTTCAACTAGATGAAACTGAAGCCACGAACGATGATGGGGAACCCAACGGTGTGTGGAGCACGTTCCGCCCAACCACCCCCGTGCTAAGAGGTGACAGAGAAGTAACTCCGACCAAGAATGACAACAAAAAGTACAACCATACAAAAAGTACCAACATAGATCCATCTCACAATACACCAAATAAAATGAGCAACCAATAACACCATATCACAATGTCATAAAGATGCAAGATCGTAAATAAACTATAAATGAGATCATACAACGTATGCTAAAGAGGTATCAAAACAATAATCTTAAATCAATTTAAATCAATTCAAACAACAATCTAAATCAACTCCCATAACCCACTTCCAGAGGAACATAAGAACACAACACATGGGCAACTAGGAGAGAGTGTCATCACATAGTCCTACATGGGCTGTCCTGTGCTCTTCCTCCCAACTGGAGGCGCCAGTCCCATCTATGGCTGTCCTGTGCTCTTCCTCCCAATTGGAGGCGTCGGTCCATAGGGTGACTCATGTGGAGCCGTAGACCTCTCGTGAGGACGAGGTCACGACCTTGCCAACCACGGCCTTCTCAGCCTTCCATTAGTCTGCAGTAGCACTAATGAAGATGAGGCATCCATTTTTAAAATCTTGCAATGATATTACTACCCAACCCACCTAAGTTAATTATTAGGTTTTCACTTATTTACTAACTCACTCGTGGGTTATCCTGAGCTCTTCCCCTTAAACGGGGTGCCGGCCCCCACGAGGAGCCACTCTCCCTAGAGACCCACCAAAAATAGGGGTTGTACCATGCCAATCATAATCATCAAAGTATGACAACAAAAGCAATACACGAGGCATAAACCATCTCGCAAATAAAAATACCATAACAAAATCTCATAATTCGGTACACCCCATTAATAAAACATAACTCATCAGAAATCAAGGTGAAAAAGTATAAAACTCAGCAAAAAACATCATCCTCTGGAAGACTAAAGTGTTGACACAAACGGGTTCCCACATCAAGAAATTAACAGTGTCCCAAACCCAACAATGCAACAAGATTAAATTTCAAGAATAAATAATTAAAAGAGATAACCTATTTAATTCCAAAGTAGATTACAAAATAAATTCCATTCCTAAAATGCAATCATATTAAAACCAGAATTAATAAACAATGTTGTTTTACCCACAATATCCTTTCCAAGTTGTAAATTCAATAAAACAGATTTCTTTCTAATTTACTAATATTTTCATTGTAAAAATTTCTGCTTTATTATTAAATAGAAAAGAAACAGAATCTAACTGTGAATATCTATTTTCTAGATAACAGATAAATTACAGAAAAATATAATTTTAATCAGAACAGAACAGAATATATTTATACATTTTAACTAACAGTTGAATTAACAGAATATCTATTAAACAGAAATAAAACAGTATATATATATATATATATATTCTTCTTAAATAACAGTGAAATTAATTAAATAATACTGCAACCAGAATAAATAAATTAATCTATATATATATATAAATATATATCTACAAACATATATATATACATATATATACATATATATATACATATACATATATATACATATATATATATATATCCAAATAAAAATCCGCACAGAATTTTAATATATAAAAATCGCATATTAAAAATTATATTCACAAACATTAAAATTTAAATGGGGATTTAATCCCAACAAATGCATAGAGGACCGGACCCCGCCGGCCGTGGGCAGTCTACGGACTGCACACGGTAGTCCGAAGGACTGCGTGGACAGTCCAGACTGTCCACGGTACCGACGGTACCGACGGCCGATGATGGCAGTGTGGTGGGTACGGCCGAAGCCGTCCCCCACACAGCCATAAAATACATAACATAAATTCAATACAGAATTCCGCGCACAGAGCGATGGAAGAAATAACACGGGTTTCCAAGAATTTCGAATTTCCATTCAAATTTCATTCGATTAAATATATATATATATATATATATATATTATATGTATATGTATATATATATATAAATATATGTATATATATATTTACAGAGATTCGAATATTACAGTAACAGAGAATTACTGTACACATGCAATTCACTGTGCATGTTTGAAATAAAATGTTTTATAAAGAAATATATATATGAACCAGCAATCCGAGGAAAGGTAATTGTTTTCAAAACAATAACAAAAATTTTAAAACAAAATGAAATAACAGAATGTTGTTTAATTCCCAGATTGCAATAAAAACCCCTCTTTTTTTTAAATAAACAGCCACAACCCAGAAACCCCAGAGATTTCATCAATCAAATAACAATCCCCAATTTTCTTTGATTAAACTGTAACCCCAATAAATTTTCTTCCTGTCATTATCTAATTTTCAACCCTAAATATAAATTTCATTTACAAACACAAATTCCTATTTAACAGAAGATAAATAAATTAAAAGAAGGAACCTGGCGTCCTTCGCTTGCAGAAGATTGAAGAAGCTTGGTCCTCTTGCTGCACTACTTCCTTTGCTGCAAATCTTCCAGCAACGGATCCAAACCTTCCTTCCTCTGCACCAATTTCTCCAAAAACAGAAAAGAACCAAGGGCAGAAAAATGATTGAAGATAAAATTTCTCCAGCATTCCAAAAACCATCCCCTCAAACAAAGAAACCTCCTCTTAAAATCCATTCCCATGAATCCCTTCAATTTCCTCTTCCCGTGAATACCAGAGGACACATTTCAAGAAATAAAACCAAATAATATTCATTGATGCTTTTCCCATAATACATTTTCATTTTCATGCATTTAATTAAAACTAAATAAATTTTAAATCCACAACATGAACAAATATATAAATATTCATCATCTCCACAATTCTTTATTAAATAATTACTTATTAAAATCAACCATTGAGAGACTCAAAATAAAAGTAATATTTTTATTATCAATATTTATTTATTGCCATATTTATTTATGTTTTATTTTATTAATTACTTAATTATTTAATTTACCACATAAGACCATTCACCACTTTAGACAAATCATAAAATCATACAAAGACCAATGTAACTACACAATTGAATGTGACCAATATGCACAAACCATGAAGATACAAGACTGTTGACACCTTGGTACGGAGTTACTTTTCATGTCACCTCAAATATTCAACTTCCTGCCGTTGGGTTGGTTCAATGCTCACCCAGACCTACCGAAATAGGTGGAATCGAGTCTTATTCCTGCAAAGCCTGCATCCACAAGGTGATATACAATATACATAAAATCAAAGCATTGTGAGGAGGATTCACAGCGTAGCAGGGCGCTCACAAACGAGTGATGCTACCTGTCCCCTCACCAAAACATATCATCATATAAAGCATTATAATTTTACACCACATCATAAATTACTATTCTATAGTCTACTGCATTCCAAATAACTCCATCAAATGATCATAATAAAATGTCATCACAATATCCATGGCATCATAAGAGTATAGTAATAGTCTAAGCTACCACACATAAAAGCAACAGTATCAACCAAAATCACAATGTGCCAAACAAAACCACAGTAAATGTCAAAATCAAATAGTAGCATGAGGGGTATTACAATTTTAATCTATGAATTCACTTGTAAAAATCTCCTTTATTTTCACCTTCTTCCACTTCCTATTGCAACAATGCTAGTGACATTCACCAAGTCGTCTTATTTATTTTTGGAAATTTCAAAGCTTGAAATTTTCTTTCAAATGATATTATTGCATTTATAAATTGATAAACTAAAATTATACCCAAAGATTTATGAATAAATTGAATGGAAATTAATGCATCAAGAGGGAATGTGAGAAATTAATACTTCAAGCAGGAAAGTTCTTACGAGAATTTCAATCAAATGTGTTAGTGAAGATGGACATCAAATTTTGTATGCAATAGCATTTCCACATGTAAATCCATAAACTTTTCCCAAAATACTCCTCTTTATTTCCTTTATGAAAAATTGCACTTCAAGTATATAATCAGATGTGAAGTGTGAATGTTCACTTCAAACATTCCATTTTGCATGAAATTTACACAATCTTCCCATATACTTTCTTATGGGAAACTTTAAATAATTTGAAGAGCAATTCAATGCTTTATTTAAATGGGGTCAATTTTTTTCAAAAACAACATTTCTCAAATTCTTCAATAATTGAAATGTTTGCAAGGAAGTTGAAGGCAACGAGATGATTTTGAAGGGTAAAATCATGTTCAATTTAACATTAGATTTCTACAAGAGCCTAAGTGTAAAGTGTTTCATGATATTTTATGCCTTGCAAAGTCAATATGACCATCAAAATATGCAAGTGAAGTAAACAAGATGTTCAGTTGGTAACGTAAACTCTGTAGCTTCATTTCTTCTTTCTAAGATACAATATTTTGACAAACTCCCAAAAGGAGGTTAAGGTAATTTTGATCGCCTTCATAAGGAAAGATAATTTAATACACTCATTAAAATTAAACACATTTTACTAGACTGACTAGTGAGTGAGATACGAGGATTGCTGACATTAGGAATTAGCCTAAAGCTCAAAAAATGGAATTTTCAAATTTTCAAAAGCAAAATAGAGTATGTTGTGAAAACACACAAGTTTATTAGGGGTATAACCACCCATTACAAATAGGTGTACTAAATGCAATAAATTTAGAGGATATATGGAGCTCGTACTAATACTAAGTTATATATGTATATCAAATTTTTAAAAGCATAGTTCTATACTGTTACATGAATCTCTTTTGAGTAGTAAGAAGATTTTTTTTTATTTACACTCTTCACAAAAGTTAAAGAGTAAATGTACTTAAGTGAAGTTGATGCATTAAATCTATCTATATAACTTTGATAGAAGTGAATATAAATTGGTGATCATAATTTATTATAATCAATTTTAACAAAGCAAAGCTCTAAGTAAGCAAGTCGCTAATATTCTTGGTTATATGAAAAACTAGATATTATGAAAATATATGATAAATAATAAGATAAGTGAAGACATTAACAAAATTAAAAAAAATATATTATTAGATATTTTTTAACCATTTTGATGTAGTGTATATAAAAGATATGCATGTGTTAAGTAAGACATAGAAGGATCATTTGAATCATAATGCTAAAACAAATACTATAGGCCTATATTAGAGCAATAGTGAATGCCAGATAAAAAAGGCATATCCGTGTTGATAACGACGTGCATGGTAATGTTGATTAGGACAATTCAAGAAATAATGTTGATAACGACGTGCATGGTAATGGAAGTACGAATTCATTGTATTCAATTAAAAAATAATAAAAAGGGCAATCAATTCAATTCATACTAAGCTGCTCTCAATTGTCTTCCTTTATAGATCAATAGAAATTGACATAAAAGAAAAAGGCAAAGGGAGGGACAAGGCATCAGCAGCAAGTGGGAAGAGGTATTTTTATTTAAAGACCAATAAACTCTCCTTTTTATATATGGAGAAGATTTTTATTAATAGTTAAATGAGGTTGATGGGAAATAATGTCTATAAAGAATGAAAATCATAGATCATAGAAAGTTTGTTTATGATTTTTTACTTTAATTTATGAAAAAGGAATTGTTACAGAAAAATGTTAGAAAATGTCAAAACTTTAAAGAAAACAAAATAGTAGAGTTTTAAGTTGATGAAGATCTTTTAAGATTATTTATATTTTGTTTGGAAATATATAATAAGGGCATAGTACAAAGTTAGAGTTATAGCAAGGCCCTAACCTTCTAATTGACAGTCAATTTTTTTTGTTATGGGCCACCTCTTCCTCTACACTTATTTTTCACTTACACTATAGGCTAATGGTATTCAATAAATATAACTATCTAAATGATTGTTATTTCTTGATTGGCTCTAATACCATGTTAGAAATTAAAATCTTAGGTTATTAATCATAAAAAAATAATATTTAAGATAAATAAAATGAGAATTACAAGATACATAGATTCAACACATTACACAATCTATACACAGGGAGAACTCTTCCAAGTAGAAAACTCCACTAAACATTATTTCATTATAAACACCTATAGAATGGCCTATTAAACCTAGATTGAACATGAGGAACCACTTATCCTCACTTTTGCATGACCAATAATACCTCTTGTACATAGTGATAGGATTTGTTATTTATCTCCAAATTTCCATGCACTCAATGAGAGAGAACCTCCTTAAATATGGAAGAAGGGGAAAAAATTATTTGAAAGAATATTAGTCACACTATTCAAAAATTATTATTTTTAAATAATTAATAATCTAATAATTTACTTTATTATTTATTATTTAAAATAATATATGCTTTATAAAAACATATAATATGGATAAGGTTTTATAACCATATAGTAGAACAAAAAAATGCTATAAGGGTATTACCTTTAAAAACATTATGTTCTAACAACAATTCAATGTTTGGCCAAAGAATTTCTTGAAAAAAATCCATAACTAAAATGCTTAGGAAGAGACAAATCATAAACTGGGATGTTGAACTCGCTAAATTTGTCCAAACTTTTCAAAACCATTCCAACTATTTTTCTCTTCATACTATTGTTGTCATATTGTTTTTTTTTTAATAAAAGCTAATAGCCTATATATATTATTTATTTATAAATAGTAGTTACAATATGTCTTTACACTTCAAAATTGATCAGACTATGATCAAACCTTTTTGCTACCATTTTCTACTGTAAGCATACTTATAGGCCTTTCTGTTGTATACATAGACATGAGCATTAGGGATGAAATTTTTCAAAAAAAAGTATATGCTGCAAATGCAAAAGCCTGGAGGAGACATATGAAATTGTATGATGCGAAGATTTGCCCAGGTAGAAGTATGTGCATACCAAAATGTTGCTTAACAGAACCAAAATCCCTTTCATTCATTGCTTACCATCTGCTACTTGCATACCAAAATGTTGCCTAATAGCACCAAAAAACCCTTCCATCACCGCTTTCCATCTTCTCCTGCAACCATGGCTATCGATTGCTTCTTCATTTTCCAAACCAAAAAAGAATTGTTAAGGCCATCGCCTTATTCTTCCATCTGCATTATATCCATTGAGTTCTCACCTTGCACTTCATTTCCCTCTTCCATATTTTGAGAGTTGGCACCGAAATACACAGAGGTAAATTTTGTGGTACCTCTTGGGATGTAGGAGGAGCTCTTTCTAGCTGATGGTGGTTAACAGAGGCGACTGCATGGTAACAATTATGATGTAGAAGGAAAGAAACATAATGGTACTTCTCCCTAAAGCATTCAGACATCTCCCTTCCCAGATGATGATTGTACCTTGACAAGGCCCTATTTAGATGACCTGGATCACTATGCTCAAGAGAATTTTTTAAATCATCAAACACATTGAAAAATGCTCTATTGTGGGGCAAGAAATGTGGTGAAAAAATTCCACCAAGATAGCCATCACCCATACCAAACACATATTTCTAGGCGTAGACCAAAAAGGCATCATTTTGAAGGAAAACCTCATTAACCATCTTTTCTGCTATTAAATTCACAGATTCAAGACATTGCAACATATCCATGATATTGGAAATGAATATAGACAAAATATTTAAAGGAAATATTAACCTTCTTATCTTTGGGTGAAATATTTTCATGCCTATGACACATTTGAGGCAATGAATTTCCTTGTTGAGTTGGTCACTTTAGAATGATAGGTTGAAATATGATATAATGGAGATTTTTTTTCTTAGTTAAAGTTATCATGAATTTTAAACCTTATCTAGTTGGTGCTAAAATAATAGCATATGTCCTTCATGTTATACTCCAAGACATTTTTACATGGTACGAATTCACAAGAAGTTTATGGTGGATTGACAAATTCAAATTATTTAACATAGAAATTTAGATCACTAAGTTGGTTAGATGATAAGGATTGACCAGGCTTATGGAAAAATCTAATATTGGAAATAGTAGACATAGATGTAGTAAATGTAGAGATAAGTATTTTTAATTGAAATATTGGTTTGTGCTTTGAATACGATAATATAGGTTGTTATCTAGTTTACATGGACTACCCACTTGATATGAATGATGGCCAACAACTAAAACCAAAACTATAATCTTAAAATACTTGATTATTGAAAACAACCTTATGTGGAGGAACCCAGAGGAGATTAAAAATAGATGTTTGATTGAAGAATAAGAAAAAAAATTAGCCTCAAATTTTCATTAATGTGATTGTGGTGGACACTTCAAGGTAAGAATAACTATGCACAAGATTTTGAGGGTAAGATATTATTGGCCTACTCTATTTTTTAACATAGAAAAGATTGTTAGAAGATGTGGCACCTATCAAAGGTTTTCAAGAAATTTAACAGGATATTGAGTGTGTTATCACCTTTATAACAATAATTTATTTACTTTATTGGGGAGATAGTAAAAATGTCTAGCAATGGGTTCAAATGGAACCTAGTGGCTATTAACTACTTTAAAAAGTGGGTGGAGGTCATCCTTAAAATATTGATATTGTAATAACCCTCCTGTTTGCTAGTTGGACTCAGTAGTGTTATGTTTTGTTTTGACACTCAGATACTATGATGATATGGTTATTGTTTGATTTGGCTAGTTAGACGTTTGATGATGCTGTTATTTCATTATGGACATGTTTATTTCATATGACATTATGGTTGATTATATTAGTTGATTTTCAGAATTATGATATGATGCAGTGATTTAATTAAATATGCTATGAGATGATTGTTAGTTAGAAATGTTAATTTATTGGCTATATTATAATTGTTAGAATAGGTGTGATGAAGGACAATATAGCATCACTCGTTTGCAAGTGCCTTGCTATGCTGTGATTCCTTCTCACAATACAGTGCTTTGATTTAATGCTTCGATTATATATATATGTATGCACATGTACACGACTTCATTTGTATGCAGGTATTGCAGGTACGAGTCTCGATTCCACCTGCTTCGGCAGGACAGGGCGAGCACCAATAGCCCAACGGTTAAATGTTGAAACAGAGGTGACGATGAAGTAATCCTGTCCCATGATGTCAGACCGTCTTGTTTGATTGGTATTGTTCATTTTTGTAATTGTCGTCATTTGTGGTTTGTGTTTTGTGTTTTGTCGTATTTTATTTAAGGGGGCATTTTATAAGTTATGATTTATTTTATTTAAATGATTGAAATAATTGTTTATTTTAATGTTAGAATAAATTGTATTTAAATATTTAAATGATTTAATTATTTTTGAAAGCCATGTGTTTCAATTAAATGATAATTAAATATTAAATGTGTTTTAATTATTTTAATCAATTATCTAGTGGAGGATAATTATTAGAATAAATTATTTAAATTAAATAGATAATGTGATGTGCAAGTAAAGTGGTAAAAATAGGAATTAAAACAATAAAACAAATAAAAGACTGAAAAAGTTGTGAGAACGAATAAGAATACAAATCTGATTAAAAAACTTGCTTTTAAAGAATTATTTTCTTTTATTTTTTATTTTTAGAGTTTTTGAAAAAAATGGACAATATCTTTTATTTAATTATGAATTTTTGAGAGATTTTCACACACACTGAGGATTAGGGATACATAAGTTGCACAAGTCTTTGGTTATGAATTTTTGAATCTTGAAAAGAGATTTTTGGATCCTTGGTTATATCTTTGGAGGAGAGTTTTAGAAAGAGATTTTCAATCTGTTACTGGTGTTGTCCTGGAGAGTTTTCTGAACAAAGAATCGGATTCGAGTTCGAGGGTGAAATTCTGTAGAGGAGATTTGGAAGCACGAACAGGGAGCTCTTCAAAGTCATTTGAAACAAACAAGCATCATCAGATTTTCGAATAAGCGCAAGACACCAGGTTCCACTCGTATTTTCCTTCTTGTACTTTCTCTTTCATCTTTCTGCTTCAGAGAAAAATAAAATTTATTAAATATGATTTGTGTGAATAAGGAAAACTATTGTTTGAATTGAAAATTAGTGAAAGATATTAGACTAGAACTTTTTAAAAAATATATATAGTTATTGAACTGTTCCAATTTGTCAAAACAAAAACCTTTATCTTCTGAAATGTTCAACTTATCAATAATAAGATTTTAGAAAAGATAGTTTCCTTATTGAGAATAATAAATTTGAGGTTTTGTTAATATACTTATATATAATGGATCTATTCAGTTCTCTGTATTTTACTCTCTGGTTTTAATATATATGCAAGTAATGTATATATATAATACATATATTTATATATATATATATTATATATATATATATATATATATATATATATATATATATATATATATATATATATATATATATATATATATTATATATATATATACCTTAATATTTTCTATTGTGCTAGTATTGTGCGTCAATCAGATCCTCCAACAAATGAATTTTAAATTTTCTCTGAAAAAAATATTCTGTGTTTTTGTTTTGGTTTATAAATTTGCTTAAATCAAAATATTCTGTATTTTTGTTTTGGTTTATATTGAAATTTAAAAAAAAATTATATATATATATAAAAATTAAGTGTAGGAAGGGGGAAGGGCTTGTAGACCACCCTCGCCCCTCACAGCTGGCCACAAATTTAAAGATCGATGTAGCAGTTCTTTATCACATGGTAGTATATAGCCCTTTGATTTATTTTTATTTTTTTTTGTTTTGTTTTATTTTATTTTATATTTAATATATATATGTATATATGTATATATATATATGTATATATGCATATATATGTATATATATATATATATATGTATATATATATATATATTTATATATATATATATATTTTTAAATATAATTTAATGTGTTTTATTTTAAAAAAAGAAATAGAATTATAATCATTTTATTTGATATTATTTATTCAAAAATGGAATTATAATTAATTTTAATGTTAATTTATTACATTCTAAGAATGTAATTTTGTATTGGATTCAAATATTCAATTTTGTTTATATTTAGGTAATCTTGATATATTTTAAAAAGGGCACTGTTTAATTATTATTTTGGTTAAACAAATTTGTTTAGATAAGAATTAGCTTTTAGTTGTGATTGTGGACCTTATTGAGATAATTGTATTTTAGCTATTTAATTGGGATTGGAATCAAACTTAATTGTGCAACCTTGCAAAATTTAATGTGAGTTTTCTTTTATGTTATGTTTTTCTTTATTGCTTAGTGTTGTTTATGTGGGAACCCTATTGTCTTGTAACCCTAGTCCAGAGGCATGTTTATTTTTGAAGTTGTCTTCATCTTAGTTATACCTTTGGTTTTGAAGCTTAATGGTTTATGCTTGGAAGGGTTGAACGGTTTCTTTGGACTTTTGTTATGTGTTGTTGCAAGAGGAATAATGCCTCACATGTGTTGATTTGAGTATTGTGTTTTTATGTGCTAGTTCAACCCTTGCCGATTTGAGATATGTTAAGGGTCATAGGGAGAGTGGCTCTTCGTGGGCGCCGACGCCTCGGAATGAGGAAGGGCTCAGGATAACCCATGTAAGAGTAGTTAAACAAGTGATAACCTAAACAATAGAATTTAGGGGGATGGGTAGTAAAACACACAAGATAATTAAAACTGGATTCCTCATCTAATCATTAGGGCTACCATAGACTAGTGATAGACTGAGAAGGCTGTGGTCGGCAAAGTCGTAGTCTCGTCTTCATGAGAGATTATTGGCTCTGCATTAGCTACCCTATGGTGTCGGCGCCTCAGTTAGGAGGAAGGGCCAGGAGATCCATAGATGGGTGCCGGCGCCTCAGTTGGAGGAAGGGCCAGGAGAATCCCATGAGAGCTATGCGATGACACTCTCCACTTGACACCCTTGTGCTTTGTTTGTAGATGCCTCTGGATATTGTATCTTTATGTTGTTTCTGATTCTTGTGAATTTGGTTTATGATTGCTATCTTGTTACTTGTATAATTGGTGATACTTTGTTTAATTGTGATGAGTTTCATAGTTTTAACTTGTTATGTGATTTTGTGATCGTTGATGGTTGTTCATTGTATGCCTTGAGTTGTACTTGTTTTGCACTATGTGGTTGTTGAGTCGGTATGGCATACATGGTCGGGTTCTCTTCCTCGTCACCTCTGAGCACGGGGGGTGAGTTACTTGTAACTCACATGGTTGGGTGGAACGTGCTCCGCACCCGTTGGGTTCCCCATGAGCATCCTGTCTTCTCAGCATTTCCGCAGTTGGAGTTGTACCAGTATTCACTTTGTATTTCAGATTCCATTGTTCTTGTATCAATCCCCATGTTGGGAAATTCAATGTAATTCATTTATTAAGAGATTGTAATGTAACATTAAAACGATGATGTAATAGTTAGGATCATTTGTATTTTTTATTAAGAGATTTATTATGGATGTATTATGTGATGTTTATCATTCTCGCATCATGGTTATTGGATGTATCCTTATTCTTGGTTATTATTATATAAATGGTTATGTTGTAATCTTTTTCTTTATTTATGTTTAGTTGTTGCGATGTAACCTCGCGTGCCCTAGAGAACTAAGTGTGTTAATGTTATGTAATATGCTATGTGATTATGGTTTAATGTTATTTGCATGTTTAATTTAATTGGTTTTAAAAAAAAATTATTTGCTTTGTGTGTGTTCTCTGGGGTTTGCACGACGGGCGTTACAACTTGGTATCAGAGCCAAGGTTGCAAACGCTAGTGTCTTTGGGTAGTGTAGTCCACTAGGTTACCTTGCGTGTGACTCTTGAGCTCATTTTGTACCTTTATCTTGTTGCGCAGAACTATGCCTTGAGGTAGAGGACGTGGCCGTGCAAGAGGCCGTGGTGCTGGTCGTCAAGCAAATCGGAGAAGCCCCTCAGTTCCTAGTTCCCATGGTTCCGAGCATGAGGAACAACAGAGTCTTCACAGCATTCCATCAGGTGGCCAGAATCTGGCACAGCCTGGTCTAGACGGTCAGTTACAGCATATACTTGGAGAGATTCTTGACCGATTGGGACCCAGGCCAGATGAGGTGCACCAGGTGGAGAGAGAGAGAGAGATCTCCGAGGCACAGGGATACAGATGTGGTTCAGGATGCAGTCATAGCAGGCCATATGAGAGATCTGATGAGGGCACACCCTCCTACTTTTGATGGTTCTGGAGGAGGTCTAGAGGCTGAGACTTGGTTAACTGACTTAGATCGTTGCTTCGCTATGCACCCCTACGGTAGAAATACCAAGGCTCGGTGCGCAGTTATGCACCTGCGAGGCTTCGCATCTACTTGGTGGCATCTTGAGGAACAGAAGTTGCATCTTTATCTCAGTATGGTCACTTGGGAGTTGTTCCTAGACAGGTTCAAAGCTCGTTTCCTCTCAGACCATTGGAGGCAGCTCAGGGCTGATGAGTTTCATGATCTCAAGCAGTTGTCTATGTCAGTGGAGCAGTATGAGAGGTGCTTCTATGAGTTGAAGTAGTATGCAGGGATTAGCCACGATGAGGGCATGTTAGTGCAACATTTTGTTCGGGGCTTAAATGCCCGCATTAGTGGTGGTGTACGAGTCTTCGAGCTGAAGACGATGGAAATGGCAGTTGAGAAGGCTCGCTTAGTTGAGGAAAATCTGGAAATAGCTTTGGGTGGTCACATCGGAGTACAGATTGGCAGCACGCCAACACCTGGTTATGTTACTCATGGAGGGCAGTCACAGGGAGCAGGATCTTCCAGGAACAGGTACCCACCCTCGAAAGGGGGTCATCAGCAGCAGCAGCCTCAACAGCAGCAGTCGAGACAGAAGAACACTCAATCTCAGCAGGGTGGCAATTCCCAATTTCGTAGGGATCGGAACGGGAACCGGTTTCGTCAGGAACGTTTTGCACAACCTACACCTAGTTTCCAGTCAGTGCCGAGTCGAGGGATTTTTCAGCAGTCAAATGCTCCATCAGGGGGCAGAGGTTTTGGCAGAGGTACTGGGTGTTTCTCTTGTGGTCAGCAGGGGCATATTGCTAGGATGTGTCCTCAGAAGAGCACTTCTAGATTTAATCAGAGGCCAGCAGCATCGGAGCCGACAGTAGGTGATGCAGGGAGATCTCATCATGTCTTCGCTTCAGTGGATAATCGTCAGGTAGTTCATCAGAACACTGTAGTTGAGGCATCAGGTGTGTTGAATAATTCTAGCATTTCTATACTTTTTGATTCTAGTGCATCTGATTCCTTTATATCACCTTTAGTAGTTGAGTGATGTGGTCTGGTGGCAAATAGTCAAGGCGTAAAATGGCATGTTGAATTAGCCTCAGGGTTAAGGGTTGTGGTAGAGAAGCTTGTGCAGGATTGTAATTTGAGTATAGGTGAAATGCCAACTAAGGTGGACCTCAGAATCCTACCACTCGGATCTTATGATGTCGTCTTGGGCATGGACTGGTTGAGTGCACATCATGCTATGATTGACTGCCGACGTAAAGCAGTGCGGTGCATTGATGACTCTAGTAAGGAGGTGGAGATCTTGGGTATTCAGAGACCCATCTCATTACGTATGATCTCTGCCATGCAGCTCAAAAGGCACTTCTGACAGGGTTGTCAGCTCTTTGCAGTATCTGTGAGTGACTTGGAATCTGAGGATAGTCAGGGGTTGTCATTGGATGATTACCCCCTTCTTAAGGTTTTTTCTGATGTGTTTCCAGAGGAGATTCCTGGTATGCCGCCAAAGCGAGATATGGATTTCCAGATTGATCTGGTACCTGGAGCTGAGCCAATATCTTGAGCTCCATATCGGATGACAACACAGGAACTTCAGGAACTCCGTCTTCAGTTGGAAGAATTGTTGGCCAAGGGCTTTATCCGCCCAAGTGTTTCTCCTTGGGGAGAACCCGTGATATTTGTGAAGAAGAAGGATGGTTCTCTTCGCTTGTGTATTGACTATAGGCAGTTGAATAAGGTAACAGTGAAGAACCGATATCCATTACCCATAATTGACAATCTCTTCGATCAGATAAAAGGGGCAAAGGTGTTCTCTAAGATTGATCTCAAATCGGGATATCATTAGTTGAGGATTGCAGATGCAGATATTCACAAAACTACATTTCGAACTCGATACGGACATTACGAGTTCACTGTGATGCCGTTCAGGTTAACGAATGCACCTTCGGTCTTTATGAGTCTAATGAATGGAGTATTCCGTACATACTTGGATAAATTCGTTCTAGTGTTTCTTGATGACATTCTGATCTATTCTAGGTCGATGGAGGAACATGAAGAACATTTAAAACAGGTGTTACAGTGCTTAAGGGATAATCAGTTGTTTGCCAATCTTAAAAAGTGTGACTTTTACAAGACTGAAGTTTAGTATTTAGGCCATGTGATTTCTGGTGAGGGAATTTCTGTTGATCCTGCAAAGATTTAGGCCATTGTGGATTGGCCCGCACCCACCAATGTCTCAGAAATTCGTAGCTTCATGGGACTTACAGGATATTATAGGTGGTTTGTCCAGGGGTTTTCTAGGTTGGCTCATCTTATCATCTCTTTGCAGAGGAAGGGAAAGAAATTTCTTTGGTCTGAACAATGTCAGTTAGCTTTCCAGACTCTGAAGGATAAGTTGACTAGTGCTCCAATCTTAGCAGTTCCTGATCCGTCAGGTGATTTCGTTGTTTGTACAGATGCTTCTTTGGAAGGTCGAGTGATTGCTTATGAATCAAGGAAACTGAAGGACCATGAACTTAATTACCCCACTCACGATTTGGAGTTGGCCACAGTTGTGCATGCCTTGGTGAGGTGGAGACACTTTCTCCTTGGGCATCGGTTCGAGTTGCATACTGATCACCGTAGTCTGCAATACATCTTCACGCAGCTGAACTTGAATGCAAGACAGAGAAGATGGATGGAATTTTTGTGTGAATACAACTTTGAGGTGAAATATATTCAGGGCAAGGAGAATGTTGTAGCAGATGCATTGAGTAGACGCAGGCATGAGTTATCCGCTATGACTCTTGAGGTTGATTTGAAGAGTCAGATTATTACAGCTCTTTCTTCTGATGATTGGTATCAAGTAGTGAAGGCAGAGATTGAGTCGGGTAGAGCTTTGGAAGGTAAATTTGCAGGATACTCTTTGGATTTGGATGGTGTTTTGCGTTATATAGGCCATATGTATGTACCTCCTGCAGAGGGTCTTCGTACCCTTATCTTGACGGAAGCTCATAGAGCTCCTTATTCGACACACCCAGGAGTTAAGAAAATGTACGCTGATCTTCGCTCACTATATTTTTGGGCAGGATTGAAGCGTGACATTGCCGATTTTGTGGCTAGGTGTCTTGAATGTCAGAGAGTTAAGGCTGAGCATCATCATCCGGTAGGCTTGTTGCAGCCACATCTTGTTCCAGAGTGGAAGTGGGACATCATTTCTATGGATTTTATAGTCGGGTTGCCTATGTCTTCCAGGCGACATGAAGCTATCATGGTCACTGTTGATAGGCTGACCAAGGTAGCCCACTTTTCCCCTATTCGATCTTCATATACTGCATCTGTGGTGGCTAGGGTGTTCATGGAGGATATTGTTAGATTACATGGGATACCGCGCATGATTATTTCTGATAGAGATCTGGTATTCACTTCGGCATTATGGACATCCCTTCAGCGGTCCTTAGGGACTAAGTTGAATTTTAGTTCTGCTTACCATCCTGAGATAGCTGGTCAGACTGAGAGAGTTAATCAGGTGCTCGAGGATTTTCTTCGTATGTACGTCATGGACCAACAGTCTCGTTGGGAAGACTACCTACATTTGGTTGAGTTTTCCTACAATAATGGCTATCATAGTTTGATTGGCATGGCTCCATTTCAGGCTTTGTATGGTCGTCCTTGTCGTACCCCTTTGAGTTGGGATCGATTGGAGGACAGGGTGCTTATTGGACCCAAGATGCTTCAGGATATGGAGCAGCAGGTAACTCGCATCTGAGAGCATCTGGTAGCAGCTCAAGACAGGCAGAAGAAGTTCGCTGATGCACACAAAGTAGATCGACAGTTTGCAGTTGGAGATCGAGTGTTTCTCAGAGTTCATGCTCGGAAGAGCCCTATTCGTTATGGAAAGGGTTCTAAGCTTGCACCCCGTTTTGTGGGTCCGTTTGAGGTGTTAGAGCGTATTGGTCCTGTTGCCTATCGCCTGGCATTGCCACCCAATCTGTCGCGGATTCACGATGTTTTTCATGTATCAATTCTTAGACCTTACTTTCCTGATGTTACTCACGTACTTGATTGGAATGCTCTATAGGTCGAGGACGGGCAACTAGCTCTAGAGCTTGTGGCCATGGTGCAGCACAGGAGGCTCGTTCTCAGAGGCAGGGATATTGAGCAAGTGAGGGTCCAGTGGGATCCCAATGATGAGACTTCAGTGACATGGGAGGATGCTTCCCGTATGAGAGAATCCTACCCTTACTTGTTTCTGGCTTACAGGAGTAAGCCGGATTTAAGGGGGGAGGATGTAATAACCCTCCTGTTTGCTAGTTGGACTCAGTAGTGTTATGTTTTGTTTTGATACTCAGATACTATGATGATATTGTTATTGTTTGATTTGGCTAGTTAGACGTTTGATGATGTTGTTATTTCATTATGGACATGTTTATTTCATATGACATTATGGTTGATTATATTAGTTGATTTTCAGAATTATGATATGATGCAGTGATTTAATTAAATATGTTATGAGATGATTGTTAGTTAGAAATGTTAATTTATTGGCTATATTATAATTGTTAGAATAGGTGTGATGAAGGACAATATAGCATCACTCGTTCGCGAGTGCCCTGCTATGCTGTGATTCCTTCTCACAATACAGTGCTTTGATTTAATGCTTCGATTATATATATATGTATGCACATGTACACGACTTCATTTGTATGCAGGTATTGCAGGTACAAGTCTCGATTCCACCTGCTTCGGTAGGACAGGGCGAGCACCAATAGCCCAACGGTTAAATGTTGAAACAGAGGTGACGATGAAGTCATCCCGTCCCATGATGTCAGACCGTCTTGTTTGATTGGTATTGTTCATTTTTGTAATTGTCGTCATTTGTGGTTTGTGTTTTGTGTTTTGTCGTATTTTATTTAAGGGGGAATTTTATAAGTTATGATTTATTTTATTTAAATGATTGAAATAATTGTTTATTTTAATGTTATATTAAATTGTATTTAAATGATTTAATTATTTTTGAAAGTCATGTGTTTCAATTAAATGATAATTAAATATTAAATGTGTTTTAATTATTTTAATCAATTATCTGGTGGAGGATAATTATTAGAATAAATTATTTAAATTAAATAGATAATGTGATGTGCAAGTAAAGTGGTAAAAATAGAAATTAAAACAATAAAACAAATAAAAGACTGAAAAAGTTGTGAGAACAAATAAGAATACAGATCTGATTAAAAAGCTTGCTTTTAAAGAATTATTTTCTTTTATTTTTTATTTTGAGTTTTTGAAAAAAATGGACAATATCTTTTATTTAATTATGAATTTTTGAGAGTTTTTCACACACACAGAGGATTAGGGATATAGAAGTTGCACAAGTCTTTGGTTATGAATTTTTGAATCTTGAAAAGAGATTTTTGGATCCTTGGTTATATCTTTGGAGGAGAGTTTTAGAAAGAGATTTTCAATCTGTTACTGGTGTTGTCCTGGAGAGTTTTCTAAACAAAGAATCGGATTTGAGTTCGAGGGTGAAATTATGTAGAGGAGATTTGGAAGCACGAACAGGGAGCTCTTCGAAGTCATTTCAAGCAAACGGGCGTCATCAGATTTTCGAATAAGCGCAGGACACCAGGTTCCACTCGCATTTTCCTTCTCGTACTTTCTCTTTCATCTTTCTGCTTCAGAGAAAAATAAAATTTATTAAATATGATTTGTGTGAATAAGGAAAACTGTTGTTTGAATTGAAAATTAGTGAAAGATATTAGACTAGAACTTTTAAAAAGAAATATATAGTTATTGAACTGTTCCAATTTGTCAAAACAAAAACCTTTATCTTCTGAAATGTTCAACTTATCAATAATAAGATTTTAGAAAAGATAGCTTCCTTGTTGGGAATAATAAATTTGAGGTTTTGTTAATATACTTATATATAATGGATCTATTCAGTTCTCTGTATTTTACTCTCTGGTTTTAATATATATGCAAGTAATGTATATATATAATACATATATTTATATATATATATATTTATAAATATATATATTTATATATATATATATATTATATATGTATACCTTAATGTTTTCTATTGTGCTAGTACTATGCGTCGGTCGTACGTCTGACAAACGAATTTTAAATTTGCTATGAAATCGAAATATTCTGTGTTTTTTTTTTGGTTTATAAATTTGCTCAGAAATTGAAATATTCTGTATTTTTGTTTTGGTTTATATTGAAATTTCAAAAAAAAAGGATATATATATAAAGAAAAAATTTAATAGTGCAGGGAACCGGAAGGGACGGCCGAAGCCGTACCCTCGACCCTCGCCTCTGCTGTAAGTACTGCTCACAACAGTCTTAAAGACTGCTGTGCGCAGTAGTCAATAAGACTGCTGCGTGCAGTATGGGGGCTAACCTTTGATTTATTTTATGTTTTTTTTTGTTTTGTTTGTTTTTTATTATATATTTTATATATATATATATTTATATTTATATATATATATATTTAAATATAATTTAATGTGTTTTATTTAAAAAAAAGAAATAGAATTATAATCATTTTATTTGATATTATTTATTCAAAAATGGAATTATAATTAATTTTAATGTTAACTTATTACATTCTAAGAATGTAATTTTGTATTGGATTCAAATATTCAATTTTGTTTATATTTAGGTAATCTTGATATATTTTAAAAAGGGCACTGTTTAATTATTATTTTGGTTAAACAATTTTTTTTAGATAAGAATTAGCTTTTAATTGTGATTGTGGACCTTAATGAGATAATTGTATTTTAGCTATTTAATTGGGATTGGAATCAAACTTAATGGTGCAACCTTGCAAAATTTAATGTGAGTTTTCTTTTATGTTATGTTTTTCTTTATCGCTTAGTGTTGTATATGTGGGAACCCTATTGTCTTGTAACCCTAGTCCAGAGGCATGTTTATTTTTGAAGTTGTCTTCATCTTAGTTATACCTTTGGTTTTGAAGCTTAATGGTTTATGCTTGGAAGGGTTGAATGGTTTCTTTGGACTTTTGTTATGTGTTGTTGCAAGAGGAATAATGCCTCGCATGTGTTGATTTGAGTATTGTGTTTTTATGTGCTAGTTCAACCCTTGACGATTTGAGATATGTTAAGGGTCATAGGGAGAGTGGCTCTTTGTGGGTGTCGGTGCCTCAGAATGAGGAAGGACTCAGGATAACCCATGTAAGAGTAGTTAAACAAGTGATAACCTAAACAATAGAATTTAGGGGGATGGGTAGTAAAAACACACAAGATAATTAAAACTGGATTCCTCGTCTATGCATTAGGGCTACCATAGACTAGTGATAGACTGAGAAGGCCATGTTCAACAAATTCGTAGGCTCGTCTTCATGAGAGATTATCGGCTCTGCATTAGCTACCCTATGGTGTCGGTGCCTCAGTTAGGAGGAAGGGCCAGGAGATCCATAGATTGGTGTCGGCGCCTCAGTTGGAGGAAGGGCCAGGAGAATCCCATGAGAGCTATGCGATGACACTCTCCACTTGACACCCTTGTGCTTTGTTTGTAGATGCCTCTGGATATTGTATCTTTATGTTGTTTCTGATTCTTGTGAATTTGGTTTATGATTGCTATCTTGTTACTTGTATAATTGGTGATACTTTGTTTAATTGTGATGAGTTTCATAGTTTTAACTTGTTATGTGATTTTGTGATCGTTGATGGTTGTTCATTGTATGCCTTGAGTTGTACTTGTTTTTCACTATGTGGTTGTTGAGTCGGTATGGCATACATGGTCGGGTTCTCTTCCTCGTCACCTCTGAGCACGGGGGGTGAGTTACTTGTAATTCACATGGTTGGGTGGAACGTGCTCTGCACCCATTGGGTTCCCCATCAGCATCCTGTCTTCTCAGCATTTCTGCAATTGGAGTTGTACCAGTATTCACTTTGTATTTCAGATTCCATTGTTCTTGTATCAATCCCCATGTTGGGAAATTCAATGTAATTCATTTATTAAGAGATTGTAATGTAACATTAAAACGATGATGTAATAGTTAGGATCATTTGTATTGTTTATTAAGAGATTTATTATGGATGTATTATGTGATGTTTATCATTCTCGCATCATGGTTATTGGATGTATCCTTATTCTTGGTTATTATTATATAAATGGTTATGTTGTAATCTTTATCTTTATTTCCGTTTAGTTGTTGCGATGTAACCTCGCGTGCCCCAGAGAACTAAGTGTGTTAATGTTATGTAATATGCTATGTGGTTATGGTTTAATGTTATTTGCATGTTTAATTTAATTGGTTTTAAAAAAAAATATTTTCTTTGTGTGTGTTCTCTGGGGTTTACACGACGAGCGTTACAGATATTGTAAAGTTTGTCGCCAATTTTTTTTTGAGATACATAGTCACAAGGTTTGACATCCCACAAACAATAATTATAAATAATTCCATGTCTTGCAATGTAGGATATTTTATCAACCTATGCAATAAGTATGATATAACTTTTAATCATTCACCACCTTACCATCCTTAGGGAAATAGTGAAGCTAAGCCTAGTAACACAAAATTGATGATTACTATCAAAATTACCTTAAAATAAACTAAGAGGAGGTGGGATTAAGGTGCTGCCACAAATAGTATGTCCCACTTGTGGGACATCCTGATTTTTGCTTGAAATCACATATTTAAAAAATAAAATTAATGATTTAAGTCTTGATGGTTTCCATATAAAGGGTTTTAATCAAAGACGGCTAGATTAGCCCCCCTTAGATCAAAACCCCTTGAATGGAACCCCCTAGTCTTAAATCAAACCCTCAATGGAGTCTTCTCCACACCTATCAAAATGCCAACAAAAAATCAAGTTGTCTTCATCTTTTGGGGGATCAAATGAAGTCATTTAGAAATTCCATTTTGTAAGTATGTAGCCCTTATTATAAGTTTTTTAAAAAATAGAATTTGAATATATTTGATTTGATTATTATATTAATTGTATATTTCTTGTGAACATAGGTTTTTCACCAAACATCAAGGTATTTGTTTCACACTTGCGAAAAATTAAAAAATAGAAAACAATATTATAAAAAGTATTTATGCCCTACATATTGATGTCCTTATTTCACCATTTTTTTTTAATATATACATTTTTTTATGTGATATTGAATAAACCTATGCATAAATTATATCTAATATTACTTCAAAAATTAATAAAAAATAAAATATGCAACAAAAATTTATGATTTTTTTGTGCACTAGATATTGGTGTTACTAATCTAAGTTTAAGAATTTATTATTTTATTACAAGTTTTATTAAAATTTTAGGTGATATCAACTAGATATCACTTTTTAAAAATGTTGATAACTATTAAAAATAAGTTGTTAAAGCTTACACAAAAATATTCACAAAACATCTTTTGATTCAAAAAATATATGTTTACAATCTACATAAAAATCTAAAAAAAATACTAGTTCACATCATCTTCAAAATCTTAATGGTTTAGTTGATATAGGGGAGAGGGCCCAATAGTGGTGCACCCTAACTTTATGGGTCGACATAGCAATGAACATGCAACATTGACATTAAAAAAATATATCCCGAATGGCCAGGGACGTGGACAATTCAAATATTTTGTTTCACCCGCATAGATTGAGAAAAAAGGTGTCATCAACATGCTTTTTGTTGAGGGGTCATAATAGACCCCCAAAAAAAAGTTAGACCAATAGTGGTGCATTAAGTCTTGTTTTTTAGTGTGTCAATGTGGCATCATATGATTTGTTGCTTTTTGAATGTAATGGACATATTTTGTTCAACTATTAGGTCCTCTCTTGCAATTACTAGTTCCATACTTTTAAAATTTTGGGCTTTGAATGTACATGTACTATGACAACTATTGGTACCCGCACCACTATTGGACCCTCTCCCCTAGGTGGTAAAAAGTGAAAATATGATTAAAAAATGTTGATTTCAATGTACCACTTTGACCAAAACATGGGACACACAATTGTGGATTGGCCCATTAAAAACTAAGAAATGTAGTATGGGTAGATGGAATGATTCCCAAGAAATCCATTGACAAATCCCTATTTGAGTTTGTTTATGGACTTGATGCAATTATGAAAATGAACCTTAATATCCCTAAGAAATGGGTTATGGGGAGTTAAATTCCATGACCCATATATGCAACTAGTTAAATAAAATTGATGGGTAGAGAATAGAGGCCAATGCTAAAAATATACAAACGCAAAAGAAGGTCAAATTTTTATTTAATAGAAAGACACGGCGTATAAATTTACAATTGGGTGGTTTTGTTTTAATACGAGATTCTAGAATAAAAGATAAGGGTACAAATTGTAAATTTTGAGCTATTTGGTTAGGCCCATATGTCATTGAAAACTTTTTGGAAGTTTAAAAAAATCTGAGGACTTTGGTAGGAGAATTCTTAGAGATGCTTGTGTATGGGAAATATATAAATATTTACCTCTCTTGAAGATCATTCTACAATTCACTATATTATAAAATTATCTTGTTTTCACTTATGTAGTTGTGATTGTTCTTATACTCATGATTAAGTGTGTGTAAGTGTTCGTATCTTTTTTGTTATGTTTCCCACTTAGTGGTTTTCTCTCCCAAAGTTTTAATATTTTTTTATTCATCTATAGGAAGCATACATCCCCAAATATGACACATTGTTGACATCTCTCTTGGTTATAACCATGAATTCCATAGTGTGGTGTCACAAAATTTACATGTACATGTTTCTCCCTTATTTCATAAGTATTAATAAGAAAAAACCTTAGAGTTTAAGTGTTTGAAATATTTCATTTCATGGATCTCTCACCTATATTATGTTTTTATTTGACATAATGCACTAAATCTTTGGTATTTATGTATCCTCATTGAACCACCTATGTTTCCCACTTAGAGGTTTTCTCCCCCAAAGTTTTCTAGTTTCTCATTCACCTGTAGGAAGCATACATAGCCAAATATGATGCATTGTTGGCATCACTCTTGGATATAACCATGAAGTATAGTATGGTGTCATAAAATCTGCATGTACATATTTCTTCTTATTTCATAAGTTGTAATAAGAAAAAACCTTAGAGTTTAAGTGTTTGAAATATTTTCATTTCATGGATATCTCCCCTATATTATATTTTTTTATTTGAAATAATGCACTAAATCATTGGTATTTATGTATCCTCATCAAACCAGTAAATTAATGAAAATAAATAATTTGGCTAATATTTATAGGAAGTATTATCATTTTTATATGTTTTTTAGCTGCCAAAGTCCAAGCTAGACAAAAATGAGTCTCACTTATTACCATTCCCCAAGGATAGGTTGAGCCATTGAGTGAAGTATACTTTGAAATGCACTTTCAAGAGGCTTAGCAATGCTTATGCAATCTTTTGGGCATAGAAGTAGATGATAGGATAAATATAGGGATGCTAGCCTTTTGTAATGAAAATCAAAACATGTATGCAAATATTTTTTTTGATTATAGACATTTCTTAGCAAAACACTTGCATAGAGACTTGGTTTCATTAAAACATTCTTCTTTTCCCATCATTGATAAAAAAAATAGTTAATTTTATTTTACCTATTGTTTTTGTCTATGATGTATGACTTTTTGAAAATGCTTTGGCTACGTGGTTGAAATTTTAGATAGTGGTGAATAAAATCCATTGTAGTTGTGGAAAATGCACCTATATATGAGTCAATATCATGCTTAATATAAAAAAATTGAAAATTTATTTGTTACACCTGTGATAAGGTGGAAATAATTTTTAGAAAATGAGCAACAAACAAAAAGAGTGCAAATAATAACTACAAAAACCCTACACCTCAAGATTGGTCTAATGATTAACTTAACTAAGCAAAATGAAAGATTTCACCTTGTTGAGTTGTCCTTTGGTTGACCTTTCGATCTTCGATGTTGTATGCTCCTTGGATGGCAAGATATAAAAACTATGAGATGAGATGAAGATGGAAAGATGAGTGAAAATAGATGCAAGTATGAAAATTTGGCTAAGTATGGTTCAAGAAATTTTTTTTGCAAGAGTTTGGCTAGCATGAATGATCTCTTTCTAAATGAAAGCAAAATAGGGGGTATTTATAGAGATTTTGGAATTATCTAGGGAAATGGATGGTTGAGATTGAGCCACCAAGATCAAAATGTAGGGCTAAGGTGAGTTGAGAGCTCACAAGCCCTCTCATCTTGACATGTGGCATGTGAACTGGCTTGAAAAAAATGATGTGCACATGAGTTGGAAAGAGAGTACATATGGAGGTAGTATATAGTACCTTAGAATTGGAAAAGATCTCCTCATAAAGGAGGTCCTTGTCCCCATGTAGGTGAGAGGACATGTGAGGAATTAAAAATTCTTCAAATATCCTCATTGGGATGATAAAAAGAATTTTAAATTCCAAGGAATGCATTGGGGGATTAAATGTGAATTAAAAATTCACATAGGGAATGGAGTGCCTTCTTCAAAAAGAGAAAACTTTTAATAAGGTTGACTTATGACACATTCCATAAATGACATGGGGATTAGGCTGACCTAATCAAGTGATTAAAGTTATGTAAGTACTTGATTAGACAAATTAATGACAGATTAAAGGCAAGTGGGAAAAGATGGAGGATGTGACCTTAATGATGATTAAGGGTGTGCACATCTTAATCATAAATTAATTATGATTAAGAAAGAGGGTTAGATTGTTAAAAGCGATTAGAGACCAACTTGCAAAAGTTGGAGGATGTGACAATGAGAGAGAAAGTGAGGAATTTAAAAATAAATTTAAAATTCTAAGAGATAATATGACAATTAAATAAAGTGGTATATTTATTTAATTTAGAAAGGAAAGAGGGGAAAAATATTTATTAAATTAAATACTTTGGAAACCTTATGGTGGGCATGAAATATTAATTAAATGAGTGATTTAATTAATACCGGCAAAGAGGACAAATTAAATGATCAAAGGGATGATTAAGGAGACAACTTTGACCATATGGAAGTGGTCAAATTTAGATGTCTACATTTTTCCCCTCTTCGAAACACTATTAGGACAATAAGGTTTCGAAGTAAAATAAAATACAAATGACTCTATGGAAGAGCGACCGGAAAGGAGATGCCCTAGCATGGGAGAGTTTGTGTGAGCTACCTAAATGAGGGAGAAATAAAGGGGATGCCCCGGTCTTGCAAGAGAAGGTTTATGATGGAAGATTGGGAGAGAGTGGTAGGGTATGCCCCCTCGAGAAGGTGGATGGGGAAGGAAAAGGGGACCAGAGAAACTTCTCAAAAGTATGAAGTGGTAGATGTCGTTGGAAAGAGCACAAAAAATCAAAAAGATTGGCGCTTGAACGGAGAAAAACGGGTATACAGTGTCCAAATAGCGGCCTCGGGAAGATCGGGGGTGAGTGAATTAGTTGAGGGGAAAAAAAGGTTCAATAAAGGTAAAAGATTCCCTTTATTTTAAAAAGTGAAAAGGGAGGGAAAAAAACTATAAAAGGTAATTCTAGGAATTACCTCTCCTCATTTGGACAGCTATCAAGTGAGGAGGAGAGGGAAAAAAAGAGAGGACAAGAGGGAGAGTGCACGATGTTGGAGTACGATACCGACATCATCCACCGGGGGGACGAGAGGCAACGCTTCTTCAGCGAGTGTGTCATGCCATGCCAGGTTAGTTCAAAACCCAACTTTGTGATTTTGATCAATTTGCTTTAATTTTTTCAAAAAAAGAAAACATGGGTTTTGTTGGGTTGGGCTAGATGAAAAATGGGTAGGTGAAAAAAAAAGGTAGGGGGATGGGCGAGCGGAAAATAAAGTTTGGGGGATGGGGGGGATGTTACGCCTTAGTCCCAGGGATTGGCGAGGCCACCTGTGCTCAGGTAGATCCGCCCACGGGCGTGAGCAGGTCCGCTTGTGAGCTTGGGCGGGTCCACCCGAGCTAGGCAGAGGCCCACCCGCGAGCCCGGGTGGGTCCGCCCAGGCTCGGACGGAGGCCCACCCGCAGGCTCGAGCAGAGGCCCGCCCGCAGGCTCGGGGCGGGTCCACCCATGGAGCCGGGCGGGTCCGCCCGAGCTGGGGCGGGTCTGCCCAGGGACCGGGGCGAAGCTGTCACAACCCTCCTTCTAGAACATTTGAAATAAGACTCTTTGATTATTCAATTAAGTTGGTTTGATGGTAATTATTATTTTATTAAAACTTAACCAAATTACTAAAATAATAAAGTTAAAGTTATAAATCTAATTATTGAGAAAATAAAATAGTTACTTATAAAAAAATAAAACAAATAAATAAACTTACAATGAAAAAATTTAATTTTCGAAAAAAGAGTATTGTTTTCAAATTATAAATGAAATAGTAATTAAATTCTATTTTATTTAAAATGTTTACATATTTTCCTACTTCATCATCCTAATCTTTTTTTTCCCACTCATTTTGGAATTAAATCTTCCCTTATCAATCAACTGTTCATTTTTTTCAGAAACATCATTTTATAACTATATGTAAAATAAGAAACTTCAAGTACATCTTTATCCATAATTTTAAAATTAAAATTTATCGTTATCCCCTCATGAGTTAAAATAGAAACTTTCCCTTCACCTTCCCAATCTTAACTGTTGCATCTTTATCCATATTTTTAAATTTAAAATTTTTATCATTATCCCCTCATGAGTTAAAATAGAAACTTTCCCTTCACCTTCCCAATCTTAACTGTTGCATCTTTATCCATATTTTTAAATTTAAATTTTTTATCATTATCCCCTCATGAGTTAAAATAGAAACTTTCCCTTCACCTTCCCAATCTTAACTGTTGCATCTTTATCCATATTTTTAAATTTAAAAGTTATCATTATCCCCTCATGAGTTAAAATAGAAACTTTCCCTTCACTTTTCCGATCTTAATCGTTGATTTTCAATATTAAATCTTGACCGCTGATTTTACCAACAAAGTTTAATGATTGAAATAGTATGCAATTTGCTATAAATATGGCTCTCTAACCTCTTTTTAGAGAGGAAGAAAAAAATAATTTTTCAAAACATTGATTTTCATTCTTGATTCCATACCTTTCTTTGCATAGTAAGTTTTTAGGAAAGATAGGAAGTAGGAGGAGGACATTTTTCCGTGCTTGGTTGTAGAAGAGAAAAGAATTGGAAGGATCAAAGAGCATGGATTCAACAGAGAAAGGAGTTGGAAAATTTGGGTTACAGGTAGGTATCAATGATGCTCCCTTCTCCCTTAATTGATTTAGAGTAATTTCTTTTACTCCATGACAACCTTGCTTTCAAATGAGTTAGATTTAAATTTGATAATAATTTTATAGGAAAGATTAAGTTTTATGCTAAGGTTTAAAATATTTACTTATGCTAAGATTTAAGATTGATAAAACATTTTGTTCTTATTTTTATTTTCTTAAAATTCTATTGAAGAATAAGTAAAAAGAAAATTCTTTTAAAACATAACTTAAATCTTATCTAAAGAAAAGTTTTAATAAAAAAAAATTACTTTCTAAAATAAAATTTATCTTACTTCTCTCTGGAAATTTATCTTTTATTTTCATTTGAATATTGCCTAATTAGATTAAAATTTACTCAATTCGTGCTTGACTTCTTATTAATAAAAAAAAAATTATTGAAAACATAATTGAGAATTTTCTAAAAATTTATTGAAAATTTATTTGTTTTTTTTTCAAAGGATTCATTGATGTTATAATGTAACTTTCTCATTAAAATAAATAAATTATTTTGCTAAAAAGCTTTAATTCAAATGTATATACAAAACATGTATAAAACATCTTAAGTTTATAAGGCTTCTTAGAAAACCTTATCAAATCTCTTCAAATATTAGAGTGTAATTTTTATTAACTTCCTTGGGTCTTTTCCTTACAATATAAATTGTTACTAATTTATATAATAAATTTTAGTGATTTGAAAATTTAGTTTTTGTTAATACTTTTATTTGTAAAATTGTATTATATTAATTACATTATATTTTAAATATTAAAACTGAGATTATAGTTAGTTGATTAAAGAGATCCTTTATCAAGCTTATACATGAAAGAGGGAAATAATTAAATTGTTTAATAATAAGTGAATAAATTTGATCTCAATTCTGTTATGAGGTATTTTTACACCAGTAATTCTAAAATCGGAAACTTAAAGGGAATATTGGTAATTTTAAAATTGGAAACTTAAAGAAATATTTTTTTTTCATGTTTTTAGAAATGTTTCTTAAACAAAAATTATAAAACTATGGTAAAAGGAAATATTCTTTGATTTTTCAACAAATCAATTAGAAGGGGAAACTATAACAATAAATTAAGAAAAAGAAAAATAAATAAATAAAAGATTTCTTTTATAAAGGAAATAATTTAAGTAAGTTGTACAAAATAGAAATTTAAAACTATAAAGCACAAAATCAGATTTGTTTTTTTAAAATGGATTATTTACTTCTAAATTATTTTATAATTCACAAAATCAGATTTGTTTTTTTTTTAAAACAGATTATTTACTTCTAAATTATTTTATAATTCACAAAATCAGATTTGTTTTTTTTTAAATGGATTATTTACTTCTAAATTATTTTATACTTCACAAAAATCAGATTTGTTTTCTTTAAATGGATTATCTACTTCTAAATTATTTTATGAATCACAAAATCAGATTTGTTTATTTTTAAAAATGGATTATTTACTTATAAATTATTTTATAATTCTTTTAGAAATATTAATTTAAATTTTTTTCATGAAAATGGATACTTTCTTTAAATGTATGCTTTTCTTTAGTTAGTAGAGTAATGAGTTAAATTATTACTATTATTATTATTCTCTTTTTTTTTCATATAATTAATATTAAGTTTACTTAATTGACTTTCACACAATATATTTTAATGACTTACTTCAACTTATTTAATTTTTCTTTTCACTTAGTGAATTTGTGATAAAGTAATGTTATTATGTAACTAATTTATTTACAAAATAGAATAGAAATGTCAATAAAAATTAAATTAATTATAGTTTTTCAAGTGGTTAATGATTGATGAATTAAACGATAGCTAAATTTCTTTAAGAGGATAATTAATAAATAATGGCATTGCATTAATCCATAGTAATTATTTACTTTCCTTATGTATGAAATGTTCAATCCCAATTTATTATTTATTTTTAAAAGGAAGATTAGTATCTCAAAATTTATTGGCCATGGTGTAACTTTAGTACATAATAATGTTCATTTCATTTTCAAAAGTATGTTATCTTGCAAGAAGAAATTAGATAGTTGTTATTTCCTTTTTTAGCTAGGTAAACATTAATCAAGAGTTGAAACTAAAACCTAGCAGCGTTCGGTATCAGCGGTGCCTCTGGCTCACGTTTACGGGTAATGCCATCGCGCTTGAGCTACTGCATCCATAGCCTAATATAGCTGCAACAACGGTGTCTGTGGCACCGTCCCTTTAAGTCGTCGGGGAGTAATAAGGAACATCTGTTGTATTAAAATCCAAGAGATGGGTAATCTCTCTTGGATCGATAATTTAATAAGATAATTGTAAATGAACAAAAACTTCGCTAGTTCAAACCTAGAAAGCCCCATTGTAGGATTGATAGAATTTATTTTGAAGATATGTTAATTGAATCTCAAATGGGTTCAAGGGAGACATCATTAGGAATTAGGATTTAGATATCTAGGAAACAAGTAATAGTATCAGAGACTATCTACTTATACTTCTTTTTTCATTGCTCCCCTTCGTGGGTAGCAGTCGAAGAGGAACTGTCTAGGGAAATAAGGCCCTAGAAAGGGCTGCGTACCCACAAAACAGTTCACATCAAACATAGTTTAGAAAACAAAACTACATATTTTACGCCTTGATCCTGTTTGGAAGCAGGGTATGTAGGCGGTTTGGGAAACGAAGAATGCTCCCAGTACCTCAGGCATTCAGGGATGGGGTTAGGAAAAGTTAGATTAAAAATAAATTAATAATTAATAATTCAAGAGAATTACTTGATCGTTAGGGGGGTTTTTAATAATGTGTAACATAAAAGTAAGATTAAAACACATTCTTTATATACTCGAAAGGAATCCCGAATGGATTCGCTTGACTCCTTGAGGCCTTAGGCCGAATTCCGAGGCAGGACTCAAGCTGTATAGTTAATCTTACATACTCCTAAGGACGATGACCTCGGTGCACCTCTAAGGGGAGGTTGTAGTCTTTAGTGAGTGACTTAGGATCCGGATGGTCTTGATGAGTCTAAGTCTCTGGCCAAAGCACATTCCTATCTTTTATGGGTAGATGCCTATCCCGAATGGATAGATGAACCCTTGTCGCGTATGGACAAATACCTAACCCATATGGTTGGATGCCTGTCCTGGATGGATGGATGCCTATCCCGTATGGATAGAAGTACCTGAGTATATAATTGAATAAACACATAATGAGATAATAATCAAGAAACAAAAAAAAAAGTAGTGGTAAATTTTTGGGTATGGATGGGTTATTACATATGGTATCAGAGCTATGTTCGAAATCTAGGCCTTGAGCTCACTACAACTTGCACAATTAGTAATTTAAAATTTAGTTAAATTGAGACTTTTCAAATTATTAATTGGGAAAATTATAATTTCAGGAATTTTAAATGGCAAGGACAAGAGCAAATCGTGCTAGAGCTACTCAAAATCAAGAAGAGAATAACAGTAATGAACAACAAGCACAAGGGGGTAACAACACAGGAATTGATGTCATAATAAATCTATTAACGGAACAGAGGGATAAGATTAGCTCCTTGGAATAGTCTGTGCAAGACCTTAGGGCAAGGAAAAACACTATTGAAAACATAATTGAACCTGAGAATGAGAACCCTCCTAATAACCAACAAGAAAATGAGGTGAGCATAATTGCACCTAGGAGAGAAAATAATATCATGGAGTTATCTAAGGACTTGAAGAAAATCACCCCACCCAAGTTTGATGGGAGGCAAATAGGTGAAGGAGCAGAAAATTGGTTAAATGAGATGGAAAAATACTTTGAGTTAAGAGATTTTAGTGAAACAAATAAAGCCTTATGGGGTTCCTATCAGCTCGTTGGGGAGGAAGCTAGTTGGTGGAATAACACTAAGGAACACAATGGTTTCAACAAGGAAACAATTACATGGGATCAATTTGTTCAACACTTTCACAAGAGGTGGTTGCCACAACTATTTTTTGATGAGAAGATGGCTGAATTCCATAACCTTCGACAAGGGTCATTAACAGTACAACAATATTGGGATAAGTTTTCTAAGTTATTGAAGTATGTGCCCATGTACCAAAAGAATGAGAAAAGTCAAACAAGGAAGTTTATTTTAGGTTTGAACACCAATATAGGGGCAAAGGTTGACTTGCTTGGACCTGAAAACATGAATGATGTGTTGGAAAAATCCCTTAAGCAGGAAAAGAAACTACAAGCTCTAGCAGCAGCAAAGCAGAACTTCAATAATAATAGGAACCCATCTTTTAAAGGGAAACAAGAATTCAAGGGGAACCATAACTTTAACAAGAATCAAAGGAATAACTCATCTGAAAGAAGACCACCACCAATTCAGAATCAAAGGAATGGGTACAATGGAAATAATAGGGGAAACTTTAATAGAAATGATCAGAGGAACTTCAACAGGTCAACTAACCCACCAAGGTTCAACGAAACGAGAAACAATTACCCAAGGAATCAAGTGCAACGGGGACCACCGGGTGGATGCTTCATGTGTGGGGAAAATCACTATGCTAGAGAATGTCCAAGAATGCAAGGTCAAATTAGAGCCAACCAACCACAACGAGGTCCCCTACAAAGAATTCATGCAGCAGTGAGGAACCGGCAAACCAGATACCAGAATGTACCCATAGAAACCACAGGTACACTTTTCAAGCAGCCAATTTCAATACTCATTGACACATGATCATCTGAATGCTTTATTTCTCCAGAATTAGTAAGGAAAATGTCATTAAGAGTTAGTCATATGGAATCATCATGGACAGTTCAGTATGGGGATAAGGCAACTAGGGAAGTGACCAAGTGTTTATCAAAAGCAAAGCTACAATTCCTTGAATTTGAGACTAGGGTGGATCTCTATATGGCACCCCTAGGGTCATATGATGTAATTATTGGGATGAGTTGGCTAACAGATCATAAGGTTAATGTAGATTGTTACAAGTTGGTGGAGTGTTTGGATGATGAAGGTAAAAGGGTTAAAATTCGAGGTAACCTTAGGCCCATAAGTGTGGAGACTATATCAGCCATGCAATTAAAGAAGGAAAAAAAGAAAGGGGCCCAAATTTATATGGGTTATCTAGATGAAAAGGAAGATGAAAATACTCCAACCTTTGAAAACTCTCCTTTCCTCCAGGATTTTAAGGATGTATTTCCAGAAGAACTACCTGGCTTGCCTCCTAGAAGAAAATTTGATTTTCCTATTGATATTATACCTGGAGCCGAACCGGTTTCAAGGGCACCCTACCGTATGAACACAATAGAACTAGCAGAACTCAAGATGCAATTAGAAGAACTCCTAAAAAAAGGATTGATAAGGCCAAGTGTATCTCCTTGGGGAGCACTAGTCTTGTTCGTTAAAAAGAAAGATGGGACTTTAAGGTTGTGTATTGATTATAGAATGTTAAATAAGGTCACAATAAAGAATAGGCACCCTTTACCACGCATTGGGGATCTTTTTGATCAAATGAAGGGAGCAGCAGTGTTTTCCAAAATTGACCTTCGATCAGGGTACCATCAACTTAGAATAAAAGAAGAAGACATCCCAAAGACAACATTTAGAACAAGGTATGGGCATTATGAGTTTACAGTTGTACCCTTCAGTGTAACTAATGCTCCAGGTGCTTTTATGAACCTAATGAATAGTGTCTTTCACGAATTCTTAGACAAATTTGTCTTGGTGTTTTTGGATGATATTCTAATTTACTCAAAAAATGAAGAAGAGCATTTGACACACCTTCAACTAGTTTTGCAAAGATTAAGGGAACATAAATTATATGGAAAATTGTCAAAATGTGCTTTCTTTGAAAAGAAAATTCACTATCCAAGCATATCATATCCAATGAAGGAATTGCAATTGACCCTGAAAAGATAAAGGCAATAGTGGAATGGCCAATTCCTAAAAATGTTTCAGAGGTGAGAAGTTTTATGGGATTAGCAGGATATTATAGAAGGTTTGTTGAAGGATTCTCTAAAATTGCAAACCCCATTACTTCATTGCAAAGGAAGGGTAAGAAATTTTTGTGGAATGAACAAAGCGACAAGGCATTTAAAATTCTAAAAGAAAAGCTAACTACTGCACCTATTTTAAAGGTCCCAGATCCAAATGGGCACTTCATAGTGGTAACAAATGCTTCTATTGAAGGATTAGGGGGAGTCTTGATTCAAGATGAAGGTGTGGTGGCCTACGAATCTAGGAAATTGAAGACCCATGAAATAAACTATGCCCCCCATGATTTAGAGTTAGCAGCCATCATTCACGCCCTACAAAAATGGAGGCACTTTTTATTGGGAAATCCATTTGAATTAAAAACAGATCATCAAGGACTCAAATATATCTTCACTCAGCCCCACTTGAAT
This sequence comes from Sequoia sempervirens, assembly GCA_007258455.2. Classification (NCBI taxonomy): domain Eukaryota; kingdom Viridiplantae; phylum Streptophyta; class Pinopsida; order Cupressales; family Cupressaceae; genus Sequoia; species Sequoia sempervirens. Next base: position 277,740,155 of record VDFB02047230.1, read on the forward strand.
GCTAGGCAAAGAAGATGGTTAGAGTTCTTAAGCAAATATGATTTTGAAATTGAGTACATCAAGGGTAAGGAAAATAGGGTGGCAGATGCTTTAAGTAGAAGAAGGCACTTGATGACCATAGCAACCTTCAAAACATCTTTCAAGGAACAAGTGATGGAAGAGAAAAAGCAGGATCCATGGTATGAACAAGTTAAGTTAATCTTGGAAAATGATCCAACTAACCAAAAGGTTGAAGGGTACTCTCTTGATGAAGATAGATTATTGAGATTCAATAATAGAATCTATGTCCCTAACTTGGGTGAATTAAGGAAGATAGTTTTAACAAAAGCTCATAATACTCCTTATTAAGGGCATCCTGGGGTAAATAAACTTTATGCAGACCTAAAGAAATTATACTTTTGGCATGGGATGAAAAAGGACATAGTGCATTATGTGGCCAAGTGCTTGGAATGTCAAAGGGTAAAAGCATAACATAACCATCCAGCAAGGTTGTTGTATCCCCATGATATACCACTTCACAAATGGCAGGTCATTAGCATAGATTTTATACAAGGGCTACCTATGACACCTTTTAGGCATAATGCAATAATGGTGGTGATTGATAAGCTCACCAAAGTGGCTCACTTTATACTAGGGAACTTAACTGATGATGCCCCTACCTTGGCAAAACGTTTTGTAAGGGAAATATTTAGGCTTCATGGCATTCCTGAGAAAATCATATCAGACAAAGATGCTAGATTTACTTCAAGGTTTTGGTCAACTCTTTAGTCAGCATTAGGAACACAACTAAATTTTAGTTCAGCATACCATCCTGAAACTGATGGACAAACAGAGAGAACAAATCAAATTGTAGAAGACCTACTTCGAATGTACTGCATGGACCAACAAACAAAGTGGGAAGAGTACCTTCCATTAGTGGAGTTTTCTTATAACAACACTTTCCAATCTTCTCTAGGAATGGCTCCTTTTGAGGCTTTATATGGAAGGCCTTGTCGAACACCCTTAAGTTGGGATAGCCTTGAAGATAGAATAATAATTGGTCCTGATATGTTGAAGGAAATGGAAGAAAAAACTAAAGAAATAAGGAAAAGATTAAAGGAAGCCTCAGATAGACAAAAGAGTTATGCAGATAAAAAGAGGACTCAAAGGGAGTTTGAGGTAGGTGAAAGGGTATTCTTGAGGGTCAGGCCTCACAAGAGCTCCATAAAATTTGGGAAGAAAGATAAACTAGCACCTTGATATGTTGGCCCTTTTGAAATTTTAGAAAAGATAAATCCAGTTGCTTACCGATTGGCCTTACCTCCCCAACTGAGTCGTATCCATGATGTATTCCATATATCACTTCTTAAGAAATATGTACATGATGAAGAACATATTCTAAATTGGAATGCATTACAGGTCCAGGAGCTAGGGGGAATAACAGTAGAGGCTTACATAATCTTGGAGAGGCGCCAGTACCGATTGCGCAACAGAGAGGTTAAGCAGTGTAAGGTGAAATGGGATTAGTATGATGAAGAAAATGCCACATGGGAAGATGAAAATGAAATGCAACAATTGTTTCCTTTCTTGTTTTAGACTTGATACTTTTGAAGTTGTTGAATAAGTGCATCGGGACGATGCACAATATAAGGGGGGGAGGATGTCACAACCCTCCTTATAGAACATTTGAAATAAGACTCTTTGATTATTCAATTAAGTTGGTTTGATGGTAATTATTATTTTATTAAAACTTAACCAAATTAATAAAATAATAAAGTTAAAGTTATAAATCTAATTATTGAGAAAATAAAATAGTTACTTATAAAAAAATAAAACAAATAAATAAACTTACAATGAAAAAATTTAATTTTTGAAAAAAGAGTATTTTTTTCAAATTATAAATGAAATAGTAATTAAATTCTATTTTATTTAAAATGTTTACATATTTTCCTACTTCATCATCCTAATCTTTTTTTTCCCACTCATTTTGGAATTAAATCTTCCCTTATCAATCAACTGTTCATTTTTTTCAGAAACATCATTTTATAACTATATGTAAAATAAGAAACTTCAAGTACATCTTTATCCATAATTTTAAAATTAAAATTTTATCATTATCCCCTCATGAGTTAAAATAGAAACTTTCCCTTCACCTTCCCAATCTTAACTGTTGCATCTTTATCCATATTTTTAAATTTAAAAATTTTATCATTATCCCCTCATGAGTTAAAATAGAAACTTTCCCTTCACCTTCCCAATCTTAACTGTTGCATCTTTATCCATATTTTTAAATTTAAAAGTTATCATTATCCCCTCATGAGTTAAAATAGAAACTTTCCCTTCACTTTTCCGATCTTAATCATTGATTTTCAATATTAAATCTTGACCGCTGATTTTACCAACAAAACTTGATGATTGAAATAGTATGCAATTTGCTATAAATATGGCTCTCTAACCTCTTTTTAGAGAGGAAGAAAAAAATAATTTTTCAAAACATTGATTTTCATTCTTGATTCCATACCTTTCTTCGCATAGTAAGTTTTTAGGAAAGATAGGAAGTAGGAGGAGGACATTTTTCCGTGCTTGGTTGTAGAAGAGAAAAGAATTGGAAGGATCAAAGAGCGTGGATTCAACAGAGAAAGGAGTTGGAAAATTTGTGTTACAGGTAGGTATCAATGATGCTCCCTTCTCCCTTAATTGATTTAGAGTAATTTCTTTTACTCCATGACAACCTTGCTTTCAAATGAGTTAGATTTAAATTTGATAATAATTTTATAGGAAAGATTAAGTTTTATGCTAAGGTTTAAAATGTTTACTTATGCTAAGATTTAAGATTGATAAAACATTTTGTTCTTATTTTTATTTTCTTAAAATTCTATTGAAGAATAAGTAAAAAGAAAATTCTTTTAAAACATAACTTAAATCTTATCTAAAGAAAAGTTTTAATAAAAAAAAATTACTTTCTAAAATAAAATTTATCTTACTTCTCTCTGGAAATTTATCTTTTATTTTCATTTGAATATTGCCTAATTAGATTAAAATTTACTCAATTCGTGCTTGACTTCTTATTAATAAAAAAAAAAACAAATTATTGAAAACATAATTGAGAATTTTCTAAAAATTTATTGAAAATTTATTTGTTTTTTTTTCAAAGGATTCATTGATGTTATAATGTAACTTTCTCATTAAAATAAATAAATTATTTTGCTAAAAATCTTTAATTCAAATGTATATACAAAACATGTATAAAACATCTTAAGTTTATAAGGCTTCTTAGAAAACCTTATCAAATCTATTCAAATATTAGAGTGTAATTTTTATTAATTTCCTTGGGTCTTTTCCTTACAATATAAATTGTTACTAATTTATATAATAAATTTTAGTGATTTGAAAATTTAGTTTTTGTTAATACTTTTATTTGTAAAATTGTATTAAATTAATTAAATTATATTTTAAATATTAAAAATGAGATTATAGTTAGTTGATTAAAGAGATCGTTTATCAAGCTTATACATGAAAGAGGGAAATAATAGAATTTTTTTTTTTTCATGTTTTTCTTTTAGAAATGTTTCTTAAACAAAAATTATAAAACTATGGTAAAAAGAAATATTCTTTGATTTTTCAACAAATCAATTAGAAGGGGAAACTGTAACAATAAATTAAGAAAAAGAAAAATAAATAAATAAAAGATTTCTTTTATAAAGGAAATAATTTAAGTAAGTTGTACAAAATAGAAATTTAAAACTATAAAGCACAAAATCATATTTGTTCTTTTAAAATGGATTATTTACTTCTAAATTATTTTTTAATTCACAAAATCAGATTTGTTTTTTTTTTAAAAGGATTATTTACTTCTAAATTATTTTATAATTCACAAAATCAGATTTGTTTTTTTTAAAATGGATTATTTACTTCTAAATTATTTTATACTTCACAAAAATCAGATTTGTTTTTTTAAATGGATTATCTACTTCTAAATTATTTTATGAATCACAAAATCAGATTTGTTTATTTTTAAAAATGGATTATTTACTTATAAATTATTTTATAATTCTTTTAGAAATATTAATTTAATTTTTTTTCATGAAAATGGATACTTTCTTTAAATGTATGCTTTTCTTTAGTTAGTAGAGTAATGAGTTAAATTATTACTATTATTATTATTCTCTTTTTTTTTTCATATAATTAATATTAAGTTTACTTAATTGACTTTCACACAATATATTTTAATGACTTACTTCAACTTATTTAATTTTTCTTTTCACTTAGTGAATTTGTGATAAATTAATGTTATTATGTAACTAATTTATTTACAAAATAGAATAGAAATGTCAATAAAAATTAAATTAATTATAGTTTGTCAAGTGGTTAATGATTGATGAATTAAACGATAGCTAAATTTCTTTAAGAGGATAATTAATAAATAATGGCATTGCATTAATCCTTAGTAATTATTTACTTTCCTTATGTATGAAATGTTCAATCCCAATTTATTATTTATTTTTAAAAGGTAGATTAGTATCTCAAAATTTATTGGCCATGGTGTAGTTAGTACATAATAATGTTCATTTCATTTTCAAAAAGTATGTTATCTTGCAAGAAGAAATTAGATAGTTGTTATTTCCTTTCTTAGCTAGGTAAACAATAATCAAGAGTTGAAACTAAAACCTAGCAACATTCGGTATCAGCGGTGCCTCTAGCTCACGTTTACGGGTAATGTCGCCACGCTTGAGCTACTGCATCCATAGCCTAATATAGCTGCAACAACGGCGTCTGTGGCACCGTCCCTTTAAATCACCGGGGAGTAATAAGGAACATCTGTTGTATTAAAATCCAAGAGATGGGTAATCTCTCTTGGATCGATAATTTAATAAGATAATTGTAAATGAACAAAAACTTCGCTAGTTCAAACCTAGAAAACCCCATTGTAGGATTGATAGAATTTATTTTGAAGATATGTTAATTGAATCTCAAATGGGTTCAAGGGAGACGTCATTAGGAATTAGGATTTAGATATCTAGAAAACAAGTAATAGTCTCAGAGACTATCTACTTATACTTCTTCTTTTTTCATTGCTCCCCTTCGTGGGTAGCAGTCGAAGAGGAACCGTCTAGGGAAATAAGGCCCTAGAAAGGGCTGCGTACCCACAAAATAGTTCACATCAAACATAGTTTAGAAAACAGAACTACATATTTTATGCCTTGATCATGTTTGGAAGCAGGGTATGTAGGCGGTCTGGGAAACGAAGAATGCTCTCAGTACCTCAGGCGTTCGGGGATGGGGTTAGGAAAAGTTAGATTAAAAATAAATTAATAATTAATAATTCAAGAGAATTGCTTGATCGTTAAGGGGGGGATTTTAATAATGTGTAACATAAAAGTAAGATTAAAACACATTCTTTATATACTCAGAAGGAATCCCGAATTGATTCGCTTGACTCCCTAAGGCCTTAGGCCGAATTTCGAGGTGGGACTCAAGCTGTATAGTTAATCTTACATACTCCTAAGGACGACGACCTCGATGCACCTCTAAGGGGAGGTTGTAGTCTTTAGTGAGTGACTCAGGACCCGGATGGTCTCGATGAGTCTAAGTCTCTGGCCAGAGCACATTCCTATCTTTTATGGGTAGATGCCTACCCTGTTTGGGTAGATACCTATCCCGAATGGATAGATGAACCCTTGTCCCGTATGGACAAATACCTAACCCGTATGGTTGGATGCCTATCCCGGATGGATGGATGCCTATCCCATATGGATAGAAGTACCTGAGTATATAATTGAATAAACACATAATGAGATAATAATCAAGAAACAAAAAAAAAGTAGTGGTAAATTTTTGGGTATGAATGGGTTATTACAGAAGCCGCGCAAGGCCCAGGGCGGGTCCGCCCCAAGCTAGGGCAAGGATCCAAAACAACCGAAAATATAAAGGTAGTGGAAAAGGGGGGAAAGAGGCTGGATTGAGAAGGGAAATCCTGGGGCGGGAAGAAGTTAAAAAAGGACTTGACCTTCTTGGGGAAAAATAACGCCAGGGGAAACTGACATAGTGCTTTCGTTATGGATGTAGAATGTTGAGAGCTTGCGGACACAGGAGAGATGATCGGAGGTGCTGACGAGATGCATGGCAATGATGACGGGTGCAGATCACTAGAGATTAGCATAGGTAGGGTTTTTCCATATGCTATCATACCTGACGATTAAGACCCACAGGGCCATGCTGACAACCTTGATAGAGCACTGGGACTCGACGACATCAACATTTCATCTACTGACTAGGGAGATGACAGTGACTCTGGAGGATGTTTGGCGGATTATGAGGCTCCCCATAGCAGGGCTTGCAGTTAGCAAGTGTTGGGTAGCGGGCGAGGCATTGGATGAGTTCGTGCAGATTGTATTTGGCAGTGACGAGCTACCGATTCAGTGGAAGCAACTGGATGTGGACAGATGCTTGTCTTGCAGGGTACCGACATTATCGTTGTACCTAGTGGGGTTGATTAGTGGGATACTGGTGCCAGACCAGAGTAGTTGATTCTTGTCTCTCATGTTTGTCAAGGTGATTCAACATATCATTGAGGGCCGAGAGGGGCAATTTGTGTGAGGGACCTATATGTTGGCACAGCTGTACCGGGATATGCACCGGGTATGTTATTGGAGGGCGCTAAGTGTGACACATGTCACACTGCTATAGGTCTAGACTTGGGAGCACATCAGGGTGACTAGGCCAATCGTGTGGAGAGCAAGAGAGTAGGATGACAGAGAGGTCATGGCCTGGGGTTGGGGAGGCAGAGGCGGGAGCGATACTGTGGTATTGGGATGTTAGAGATGTGGATGTATGGCGGAGGCAACTAGATGATGTGCAGGCGGAGATGATAGTATGGTGTCTGTATATGCTGCGACGTTTCAAGGGCTGGAGGGATGATGAGGAGGCACACAGTGGTTACTTCTTTACTCGATGTTATATTATTGGGAGAGGTCCGCTTATAGTGGAGCTGCACAAACCTGATCGGGTGATGCAGTAGTTTGGAGTGAGGCATGATATTCCCACGAGGCGGGTGATGTTCCAGTGGTTGACACGAGAGAAGCCATGGGGGACTAAGCTGGATTTGGATGCAGTGTGGGAGGAGCTAGAGGCACTGCAGTTTGTGCCATACCCAGATAGGCGAGAGGGGTAGAGAGATGCAGGAATGACATATCAATACCGGTAGTGGTTGAGGCAACATCCACCTCCACGGATTACCCCAGTAGTGTTGATTGAGGGAGCACTAGGGTTCGGATTAGAGGATGAGAGACGACTGAGGGCGGAGGGATCGGTACCTTGAGGATGACAGAAAGGAGGTCAGGAGAGAGGAGAACAATAGGGGGAGGGACAGGAGGCGATGGGAGCAGCGGGGGAGCCAGTGAGGGTAGGCAAGAGGAGACGACAGCGTAGAGCCCGAGGAGGAGATGGAGCAGAGGAGGGAGAGGATGAGGCCAAGGCTGCGACATAGTAGGATAGGGGGCCGAAGGTCTAGAGAGAGAGGATCTAGGAGGCACGTGCATCCCCAAGAGGTCAGCAGCAAGAGAGAGAGGAGGAGGCCAAGGCCAGTGGAGCATAGAAGAGATAGGAGGTAGAAATGGCCACATAAGGGCAGCAACGACAGAGACAGGCAGAGGGTGAAGCCAGTGGAGGGCAGGAGAGGATGACAGGGAGAGGGGGAGCCCCCTCGATGATTGATGTGGACAAGATGGAGGCATTAGCAGAGAGTGAGGGGTATGAGCCGCAAGAGATGGACATTGACACTGATGTGTATGACATCCGACCATTATCAACAACACCTCTAAGAGGAGAGGATCCCATGGTGGTGTTGAGAGAGATTGCACCTCAGCGAGCAATGATTACGGCAGACAAAGGTAGAGCGGGTTAGATTAGAGGCAACGCTGAGCGAGCTACATGCATGATTATCCCAGGGTGAGAGAGATTACTCAGTCTTGGCCACGTTGGTGTTAGATGTGGAGAGGAGATTGATGAGAGAGAGGGATGAGGCACGAGATGAGGCTATTGACTTGCGGGCAGAGGTAGACAGGTTGCGAGTAGAGGTGGCTAGGGAGCATGAGGAGGGAGATGTAGTGAGATGGGAGAGAGACCGGTTGGTGGTGGAGGTGGCGATACGGTAGGCTGTTGGAGGAGGGACAAGGTAGGAGCCATCAAAGATGGGGGCAGGGACTGCTAGAGATATAGAGGATTTGTGGGAATAGCTAGAGTGGTTACATAGAGAGAGAGCATATCTGCACTGGGAGCGAGTTTAGCTCAGAGACAAAGTGGACTGTTTAGAGCAGACAGTGGGGGATATGGGATTGATGCAACAGAGAAGGAGGATATGAGGAGGGAGATACACATGTTGCAGACAAAGAGGGATGTGGCACAGGCACAGGTATAGGTCATAGAGGCAGAGAGGGATGTGGTACAGGCATAGGTACAGGTGTCCGAGAGTGAGAGGCAGGTGGCAGAGATAGAGGTTTATTCTCTTAGGAGGGAGAGGGATGCACCGGTGTCACAGGTGTCAGGTCTTCGACGAGAGTGAGATTATGCTGAGTTGAGACTTCAGGAACTTCAGAGGGACAGGGATGTAGCGGAGGCTTGGGCACATGCCGCGCACAGGGAGAGAGATGTCACAGAGGTACGAATGTAGACATTGTAGAGTGAGTGAGACACAACATAGGCTCAGTTGCGGGTAGCGCATGGTGCGGGGGGTGAGCCGGAGGTAGAGGTATAGGGGTTATGGGCATAGTTACAGGCTGTAGAGGCTAAGAGAGACAGGGCTACAAAGCAGGTACAACAACTGACAGTGGCACAAGAGGCCTGGGTATAGGAGCAGAGAGCTATTAATAGAGATCGGGACAGGTATAGACTTGAGCGGAATGTCGTTAGGCATTAGGCTGCATAGCAAGATGATTATATGCAGGAGGTGAGTTACTAGAAGTGTGCATATGAGCATGCTGTTCCAGATCCAGTGCAACACATCGCGCGCTACATCAGATAGGTACCTCAGATGCCAGCACCATCCCAGTCATTAGGGACACGTACCAAAGGGTACAATGACTATCGGTGGACTCCTCCTCTCGGTGGTTACCAGGGTACTCCCACCTATGAGTATCAGGGGACTCCCACGCATAGAGGGCCAGTGCCAGACTCTCCTCAGAGATCAAATGTGGGTAGCTCACAGTAGTGCAACCAGAGAGCAGATGACAGGATACCATTTTTTGACAGACCTAGGATAGAGCATTTAGTACTTATCGACAGAGATCAGAGGTGTTCTACATCTCTGAATTTTGTACCTTATTTGATGATATATGATGGATATGTGGTAGATTATGCTGGATACTTTGTGACGAGATGTACATTGTATTATTTTGATTATAATATGGGACAATCCTTATTGACACTATGCATTATGTTTTTTATGATGGATGATTCAGTTTATGTATGCACATGTATATGATATTTCATACTTATGTGGATGGATGATCTGATTTATTTATGCAAATGTATATGATAGCACATGCTTATGTGGATGTATGATTTTATTTATTTTTGAACATGTTTATGATACTGCATGCTTATGTGGATGGACACTTTGGTTTATGTATGCATATGTTTATGGGAATGGATGATTATACATATATTAATGTTGATAATGCAAGATGATATGAATATTTAGGATGTAGCTAACAATATGTTTTGGTGGGTGATAATGCATGTATGATGTAAATGTTAATATGGATGTGTATGGATTAAATGAAACTATGATGCTTAATCTAATCAGCCTATGAATTATGAAATATATTGAACCTATAATGTAACATGAAATATGAATGAAAGATGAGTTCCTATAATGCAAACCTAAGTGTCAGTAAGGACTTGCATGGGAGTACGGATAGGTGGTAGGTGTACTGTGGGTGTGATACTACACCTGTCAAAAAAACCATTAGTATCCTGAGAGGAAGATCAAGAGGGAAAAGAGTCAATACCTTGCACAACCTAAATCACAAGTCCTAGGTCATGAAGAAGGCTGAATGGAGAGTGTATGGAGTGAAATGAAATGCAGTGCAATTAAGAACGTAATTTACCTTCTTTAGAGCATTGATTTTTGCTATAGCATAAGATACTGAATACCCTGATATGTAAGACCAAGGCGAGTTGGCATCCAATGCATGAAACAAACACAACAAACAAAAAGGCTATCCCGACATCCCAAGGTCATGATGACCTTGGTCGGGCCAAGTATTGGGATAACCACAAACACACAAGGATTCCCCAGTGTAATGCAAGACCTCAGGGATCTTGGTGGGTACTACGTGGGACAACCGAGAAGACAACAACAAAGAAAAGATCAAGATACACCCCTATGTAGATGAGTCAAAGCACACCATGATATGATGGATTAGGGCAACCATGACAAGTGCTGATAGTGAGCTCAAATGATAAACAAAATCCAAAAACATCAAAAGATCACAATCAATTTCAAAATGTCCTTTTCCATAGGATCAAGGGGATGGATGGGATTGATGTGGTCTGCTAGGAAGGATGCATCCTGTTGAGACCGATGATGGATACTAAACTAGAATGACCTAGTTTAACGCAAGATGTTTTCCATTAGCCAGATGTCTTGACACTAGGAGATTTTGTTTGTGAAGAATGAGCCAGACAAGGACATGGACTGACACACCCTACAGACCTAGGGGCTTGGGGGCCGATCAGAGATTAGCCTTGCCTACATGAAAGCACAGAGCCCTCGTAGTTCAGGAAAATACCATGGATAAAGCAAAAAGAAGACGATGAAGCCAGATGATGGATGACCAACACGAGATGGCCAGAATACCTCGAGGGTAGATCAAATGATCAACCTTTCCTACGTGATAGTGTAGGGCCAACGTAGTTTGACTAAGGACGCGGCAGGATGAGATCTAGATGGAGACTGACACGATGGGGGGGATCTATATGAAGACACAAATTGACCGACAATCAAACGAACGACATAAGCTCAGAGTGGGACACTAAAAAGCTCAGGATGAAGGATAGCCAAGATGGATCATCCAATGCTCAATCAAAATATACCAAGCGGCCAAGGATGGGATGGTTGAGGGTGATAGTGCGGATGAAAGCATAAAATAACTAGGATGTCAGGTAGATAATAATTAAGCCCTCTACGGATGACGCCTGTTACTAGGTTTTCACCACCCATACTTATCCAAGGCGCCACCAAAAGGTGTTTTTCACCATAGGATGAATTTATTTCTCTTTACTATTTTTGGATCTTTTTTTGATTTTTTTGATTTTTGATTTTATTTTATTTTTTGATTAGGTGGGGTTACCAAGTGGACTTAGGTGTAGAACCTCTTCAGATGCATGATATTGATGGGTTGTTTGAGGGGCTCTCCTTCAAGAGTAGTCAGTTTGTATGCCCCATATCCATATTTAGTGTGGCTATGATATAAGGCCCCAACCAGTTTGCCTCAAATTTTTCCTTTTTATCACGGTCCTGCTAGGTGTGTTGGTTCTCTTTAAGGACAAGATCACCAACCTAGAACTGTCAAGGATGAACCTTCTTATTGTAGTTACACTTGAGGTAGTTTTGGTATCCTTGCAGATGATCATAGGCTTTGATTCTTCTTTCATCAAGTAACTCTAGTTGTCCAAGCCGTGCAACATGAGCATCATCCTCGCTGATAAGGTTCTTTAGAGAAATCCTCAGTCATGGGAGCTCAACTTCGATTGTCAAGATGGCTTCAGCACCATACACTAAAGAATAGGGAGTTCCACCTGTAGGGGTGTGGATGGATGTGTGATATGCCTAGAGGGCAGGATGAATATGGAGGTGCCAATCTCAACCAGTGTTATTGACAACCTTTTTGAGGATGCGGATAAGGGTCTTGTTGGTTGCTTATGCCTGACCATTACCCTAGGGGTAATAAGGCATTGACCAACGATGCTGGATATGAAAGGTGTCACAGAGATGTTTCATGGCCTGGTTTTTAAAAGGTCTTCCATTATCAGAGAGGATAGTAGATGGAATACCATATCTGCAGAGAATATGGTAAAGGATGAATTTTGAAATTTGAATACCGGTGATCTGTGAGAGTGGCATTGCTTCCACCCACTTGGTGAAATACTCAGTAGCAGTAATTATGAATGTATGGCCATCAAAAGATGGTGGGTAAATCTTTCCAATCAAGTTGAAACCCCATTGAGAGAAGGGCCACAATGCTAGGAGGGGTTGAAGGTCCTGTGCTGGAGCATGAATCAAATCTGCGTGTTGCTAGTGGGGAAGACATTTCTTCATGAATTCACAAGCATCATGTTCTAATGTAGGCCAATAATATCTCGCTCAGAGAATTGTTTTGGCCAAATCCATACCATTTGAATTAGCCCCACAAACAACACTATGTACTTATGTTAGTGCAATATGGGTTTCAGTCTCATTCAAACATCTAAGGAGGATTCCATCATACCTACGATGATAAAGCATATCACTGACGATAATGTATCAGGAAGAGCGATGAACGAAGGATTTGCGTTGATTGTGTGTAAGATTTGGAGGGAGAATATTATCATGCAGATAGACATATATGTCTTGATACCATGGGGAAATGGGACCCACAATGTCACACACCATGTCAGTCTCAGGGATATCATACGCTGGGATTAAAAGTTGTTCCACAAGGAACTCACATTCTGTTCGATCTTTAGGCATATCAATCAAGGATCCAATAGTGGCCATTCCATCAGCTGCTTTGTTCTGCACTCTGGGAATTTGGTCAAATTGTATGAAGGTGAAATATTTCTTGAAATCATCCACCATGCGCTTGTAGGGTAATAGCTTATCATCTTTTGTTAAGAATTCATCATTAACCTACTTGATGACTAACAATGAATCACCAAAGACTTTCAAGTGAGTTATGTTCCACTGCTTTGCAATTCAGAGGCTGGTGAGGAGGGCTTTGTACTCTTCCATGTTGTTGGTACATGGGAACGCTATCCTGAATGATTTTGGAATGTAGTCACCTTGAGAGGTAACTAATAGAATTCCTACGCCTAATCCATTATGAGTATATGAGCCATCAAAATACAGTGTCCAAGCTAGTGCTTCTGTAATTGTGTAAACTTCTTCATCTGGAAACTCAGTGACCAGAGGGTAAGCATCTACTAGTTGTGCCTCAGCTAACTGATCAGCTATGACTTATCCCTTTATGGATTTTTTCTCCACATAATCTATGTCAAATTCACTTAGGAGAATGACCCACTTGGCCATGCGGGTAGTTAGAGTGGTTCTGGATAACAGATACTTCAATGGATCAATTTTTTCTATTAACTTGACCGGATGGCTGAGCATGTAATGTCAGAGTTTCTGTGTGCTAAAGACTACTGTGAGGCAGGATTTTTCCATGGGAGAATAGTTTAATTCATAGCTGACCAGTGTCCGACTGATGTAGTAGATTTCTCTCTCTTTCGATGACGCATCATGTTGTGCCAACAATGCCCCCAACAAGATTGAAGTGGTGGAGATATAAAGCAGGAGGGGTTTCCCTAAAGTAGGTGGCATCAAGATCAGTGGGTGAGCTAAGTATTCCTTGATCTTATTGAAACCTATCTGACACTGATGGTTCCATCAAAAGGTGGAGTCTTTCTTTAGGATATGGGTGAATGGTTGACACTTATCTACAAGTTGGGCTATGAACCAATAGATGGATTGCATCTTCCCTTGGAGAATTATTAATTGCTTTAGATTGCATGAGGGTGGCATGTCTAGAATAGCTTTCACCTTGGCGGGATCAACCTCAATACCCCTTTGAGAGACTATGAAACCCAATAGTTTTCCCGATGTAACACCAAAGACACACTTTTTTGGATTTAGCCACAGCTTGTAATGTTCCAACCGTTCAAAGATCCTTTTCAGGATGGTAGGATGTTCTAATCGATTTCTAGATTTCCCTAACAAGTCATTGACATAATCCTCCATGATGATATGGATGAGGTCATGGAAGATGACAGTCATTTCCCTCTGATATATTGCCCACGCATTCTTGAGACCAAAGGGCATAACATTGTAACATAAAGTACCCCAAGGTGTCGTAAAAGCGGTCTTGTGTTGGTCTTCAAGTGCAATCCGGATCTTATTATAACCAGAGAAACCATCCATGAGGGATAACATCTCATGTCCTGCAGTAAGGTCGACCAGTATGTCAATATTGGGTAGAGGGAAGTCATCTTTTGGACAGGCCTTGTTAAGATCCCGAAAGTCTATGCAAAGTCAAATGTCTCCATTTGGTTTTTCAATAGGTACTATATTGGAGATCCAATCAGAGTAGTCAATTGGTCTGATAAAACCTACATCTAGTAACTTCTCCAGTTCCTTCTTGACTAATAATGCTACCTATGGATGCATCTTATGGAGCTTCTGTTTGATAGGCTTGGCATCAGGGTGAATGTCTAGATGATGAACCACTAAAGTGGGGTCTAAGCTTGGAATGTCTGAATATGACCAAGCAAAGTTAATGATACCCTCTTGGAGTAGCTGCACGATGACTGGATACTCTTGCTCTGAGAGTGACTTGGCTACATAGGTGATCTTGGAATTTTAGCAATACCCAGATTAACTTCTTGAGTCTCTTCGATTAGGATGGATGATCAAGTAGATAACTGAGTTCCCACAAGGGGAAGATGAACATTTCCATCCTCCAGTGCCTCTTTGAGGTTTTCGCTATCAGATGCATCTTTTATTTTTACTTTTCCCAGGCCAGGAAGTGCCACAGGGAGGTTTCCATTAGATAACCATTTTTTATTTTTCTTGTTCTTATTTTTGTGACTAGAGTGTTCATCCTCCCCCAATTCCATGAGGTTGACATATGTATCCATGGGGATATTGACAGGTGCGTTGTCACATAGGTCCCAATCAATAAGCTCAAGATGACGAAGGGATAGGCTAATGGTACAGACAGATAGGTGTTCGGACATGGATGAGAGGTATGTGTGATCAACATCATTGTATGCACGTATGATGGATTCCTCCTCAAGTATGTCTTCCAATGATCCATCATCCATGACAACACTATTGGAAGTATTAGATGATGTTGCAGGGCCTTTCTAATTTTTGTCATATCCAATCCCTATGTTCTTTGGCAGTTTTGATGTATCAATAGGTTGCAACTGCCTGTGTTCTTCTTTACCTAGGCCCCTGCCTTGGTAGTTACACTTTTCTGCAAACTTAGCTGACCAAGGATATGCTTCCTGAAAGTATTCATTTAGAGGAGGATCTGGTTGGGGTTCTTCTCGGTATACCCATTGACTTATATCCTCTTATGGTGCATCTATCTTGATAATAGGGGACTTGAAAGTGGTAGTAGGAATGTTTTTTGCACTAAAGGTGATAGTCTTGTCTTCCTTTGGAGTAGCATGTGAAGGTTGACCATACTTGTGTGGTGATGGTGGCATGGTTGCTACATTAAGAGCAGTATGCATTTCGTATTCACCACACCCCTTGTCAATGATCTGGAATTTTGTGACTGTAGGATTGGTGGTGGAAGATGGAGTGGCTGTCGTGGTGGAGCGTGGATTAGCGAATGATGACTGAAATGCCCCCATTTCAACCCCAGGACAATAATGTAAATGGGGAAATGACACTTCTAAAGCATGACAGTATTCAAATGGTTGGGGGTTAGCATAAATGGTGATCTCTTTTCCATTAACCGAGAATTTCAAGCACTGATGGTACGTGGAGGGGATGACTTGCATGGTATGGAGCCATGGGCGACCGAGGAGGAGATTGTATGGTAAGTCCAGATCAAGGACATGACAAGTAGTATACTGAACTACCAGTCCAACCTGTTCATATTTGGAGCCATCGGTGCCATCAGGGAGTTATAATTTTTTTAGAATTGACCAAATTTGATTCGCCATGAGTTAGGTGCCCATCTGAGGGTCATGTGAGCATTTAGTAATTTTAATCATTTATTATGATTTCTCCTCAAGGTGGGCATGGCTTTTCCAAGGAGTTTTTTGGCATGTTGTTTTGGAAACCATAGTGGTTTTCTCATTCTAAAACTTTATATTATAATGCCTTGTCATTTGGGTAGAGGGCTTTGGAGTTTTTGCAGGTTGAGATGTGGAGATGTTGTAGGATTTTGATGAGGATGTATGGCTCCATGATTGCAGATTTTTTAATATAGAAATCCCATGTATGAAGGAAGCTTGTGATCTTCCATGTTTGTAATCCATTTCAATTTAAAATAATATGATATATGTTGTTTCCTTCTTACAATTTGTTGTGTGGTTGTTTGTTTCAGATTTGGGGGAATAGTTCTTGGAGAAGGAGACCAAGACTTCATGTTTTTGCAGGTTTGAAGGTTTTTGAATAGCAAAAACCAAACTTTGAGGTTGCAAGTTTATTGTAGCAGATATTTCTCATTGAAGATTGTAGATTGAATGAGCTAGAAGCTACAAGAAGGGGATAGATTGAAGGAGGTCAATTTGAGATTGATCTTTTATATTTGTAACAAACTTATATCAATCACATTTCATGTTTGTAATGGTTTCCATCAACCCATATGGATGCAAACAATATGATCTCATATTTTCTATGTTCTACATGTAATTTCATGAGATTTTGAATAAGAAACAATAGTTACTTCTTGCAGATTTATGAGTTGTTTCAAACCATTTCTAAGTTGCATTTTTAGAATGTTGGAATTTGTGTTTGAGGGTTGGATCCTCCTATATTGGTGGTATCAGAGCAAGATTTCTTGAGTGTGTAGGAAAAAGTGTCTATGTGAGGTAGTTTATACTAGGACTTGGGGGTAGAGTGTTGAGGATTTGTAAACAAATCGTCGAGTGAGGTAGTTTACATGTGCATAACCTGAGGGTTTTAAAAAAAATTGTTAAGGATTTGTGAGGCCTTAAGGATAGAAAAGAGTAATAAGAAAATGATGTTTTCCATTAGATGGATTCCAAGGATTCCTAGGCTTGAGAAAATAAAAGAGAGACAAGAAGAAGAAATAAGAGTTGGGATGATAGAATTGTAGCAACAAGTGGATGAATTAAGAGAAGAGATTGAAAGGAGGAAAAAAGAAAAGAGAAGAGTTGAAGGAAATTTTTATTATCTTTATAATGCTATTTTGATTGAAGGAAAGAAAGAATCTGATGTAACAAAGTGTCATGGAAGTGGCACAAAAGAAGAAGAGGATGAATATGAAGAATTTGATGAATTTGAAGCTAAGGAATATCTGTTGGAAGACATGGAGAATGAGATTTCAAAGGAGATTGTAGAGTTGTACAAAGAGTTGAATGAGGTGGAAAAGGACACCATTCTTTGGGATATTGTCAAGTAAATAGTGGTAGTTGAAGTAGATTTGAATAATATTAGGAAAGATATTCTTGATTATGTATGGAATATCCTGTTGAAAAGAAGGGAAGAAGCAATAATGGAACATGAGAGGCTAAAAGATGAAGCCTTGGAAAGAGCCGGTGCTAGACTTTTCGAAGATGGAAAGGCCACATTGGTCAATGTATACAGCAAGGAGATGAGAACTAGGAAAAGAATCAGGGTTCTCATGGGAAAAGATCAAAATGACTTGGAAAGAATCCAAAAGGAAATTAAAGAAAAATTTGAGGAGACTGTCCAAAAGCTTAGAATGCTTCCAATAACTGAAGAAGTAAATGATGAAAACAATGTAGAATTACACACTGATGATGCTCAACATGAGCAGGACATGGATGAGGAAGCTGCAATAGATAACACCCCTATGGAAGTGGAAGATGTGATAGAAGAAAATAAAGAAGAGGTAATGATCGAAGAATACATTGTGAAGGAAAATGTCACATACACTCCTCCAATACAGAATACTAAAGTCCCTCCTCCATAAAACACATAGAACATTGTAAAGGTAGGAAAAACAAAGGTAGTGAATGCAAAAAAAGGTGATGATGGAGAAAAGACTGTTGATGAGGAAGGTGAAGAGCATGGAGAGGAAGACGAAGAGCATGAAGAGAAGGAATAATATAATAAAGAATAAAAAGAAAACAAATACAAGGATGCATCTGGAGATGCTAAAAATTGTGAAACTACTGACTCCAGGAAGGCTTCAGAAGAAAAGGATAAGGCTGTGGAGACTACAAAATCTCCTGGTGAATCTTCTAACTCCTCTAGAGATTCTTTGAGAAATTTATTTAAAGTGTTTGGCCTAGATTTCAACCTATTGTGCCCTCTCAATTGCTACAACTATCAATGAGTCAAGGTAATGCTAAGCTTAACAATATTAATCCTATTCACAAGCTATAGCTAGGAGACTTGTTCCATTCATCCGTAAGAAAGGAGATTATTGAAACCCATCAAACAAGCAAAGAGCTAATGGATGAGGCAATGAAAGTGTTTTTAGAGATCAGACCTGGATCACATGTGGATACCACACTCTCTGGTATGGAAAACTTTAAGATTTTAATTGATTCATTCAAATCTTATGCATCTAGACTTAAGGAAGAAGCAGAAAAGGAAGTAAAAAAGAGATTGAATGATAAGAAAATGATGGAGATGATAGAGAAGTGTGTTGTTGCACACAAGAAATGTTTTTGAACTATTAAAAGATATTGAAAGTAGTGTAGGTGAGGTGAAGGTAGTATTGCAATATCTAGCATGAAGTGGCCTGAAGCCACACAATTCATAAAGGAGATGGACTCTATTTAGTCACATATTGATGCCACCTTTGGTGCATATGACCCGATTGTTGATCTAACCATTGTCACAAGATGTAAAATTGAGGAGCTTCATAAGAAATTTTACCAAATTCAAGCTCAAAAAGAACATATCATACTAAAGTTTGGAGAGGTTGGGGATATAGTCAATCCCAAATTATTATTGATATCTAAGGCACTACTTAGTTAAGGCAAGGAAAAAAGGAGGAATCTGGTACTTACTTCATCAGAACAAGGAGAAGAACTATTGCTAGAATTTGAAACTCAGAATAGGCTTCTTGCATAAGCCAAATGAGAATGGGAAGATAGTAGGCCAACCTACGAAGATCAGGTGAAGAAGTTACAAGCGTTAACCACCTCCGGTTGACTCATCTTTCATGTTTTTATGCATTTACATTTAGATTCTTTGTACATATGTGGACATATAAGTTATATTTTAGTCTATTTTTACTCTGGTACATGAATCAAGGGGATTCAATTCTTTTTACAAATGTGTATTTATGGCTACATCATTTAGGGGGAGTTATGGTAATGGATTAGAATAATGTATATAGGTTCCCTTTTCCCTTGATGTCAAAGGGGGAGAGCTTTAGAGAGCATTTTTGTATGTTGCCATCAATGACAAAGAGGGAGACTTTTGGAAGTTTGAGGAGATTATCATTGATGATGCTTTTCGGAAACATGAGCATGTAGAATGTGCATAGCAATATAATACAGTGTTTTCATTGATGTCAACATTATTGTGGACTCTTTTGATTAATTCTAACATTTTTTGAGGTGTTGAGGAAGCCATTTGTACAAGAAGATTTGGTTCGAAATGTTTAGTAGTATGAAAATTTGACTAAGTTTCAGAACTACTTGTGCAGGGTTATAGTGTATCAAATTTTGGGTCTGCACCACTCTGCATAGGAAGATTTTTCTCTACGCTTCTAACCTAATATTTTTGGTTGTTAGAAGATTCTAAATCCAATATTTCATATTGTTTGGAGAAGTATTTGGGAGATATGAGTGATAGAATTTGGTCTAGCATTTCGTAGTCATTTCCTATACAATATGATGGTGCGAGAGATTCCACACTTCTTCATGGATGATTCTTTGATGTTACAGTGTTGAAGTTAAGTTTCTAGATGTCAGATAATTGTGAATTCCAAGTGGGATCAATATTTGAGGTCCATGTGTAGCGAATTGGATGAATAGTTGAAGGATTTTTTATTTAGGTCCTATGGTGTGCTGACCTAACACGTTTGATGTGTATGTGAAGGATTAATATGTGTTGCACTTCTATATGAGATCTATTTTAGGTCCATCTTGACCTATCTTAAGGATTTTTGAATTTTGAATTGTGGCATGAAGTTTTGGTGATAAGGTTTGGAACCGACAAGTTGAATTTTGTGTGTTACATCCAATTAGGCCGACCTAATTGATGTTACACTTGATTCTTATATATATAATGGATTGTTTTCAGGGTTTTGGATATAGAGAAGTATTCAATGTGAGATATATAATGTGGATTTGATCAGAGTAGAGATAAGTTGTGAATGTTGAGATCAAAATTGTGTGAATGTAGTGCATATCAAAGCATTCATCCATATCAGTACGAAGTTTGTAATTGTGCTTCATTGGAACTATATTCCTACATATTATATATGCTTTTATAATAGTTCAAAATAGGTTGTGAGCCACCCCTCTCTATTCTATATTTTTATTTGTGGGCAGTGATTCCACTTGGACAATGATTCCACCTGCAGTGAGCATTTCTATAATATACAATAATTGGTTATAATATATTGTGAGCTAACCCTCACCATGGTTTTTCTCATTTTAGGTTTTCCATATAAAAATCCTAGTCTTCATGTGTTATGAGATGTTGTGGATGTTTTCATGCTTTCTTTCCTTACTATAGTTGAATATTCTTTGGTAATTGGATAGCTAATCTTTGAATGGTTTAATAGAATACTAATGCATCCCCCCTCTCAATATTTCAAGTGTTCAATAGAAAAAGAAAGGAGTCATGAAGAAAAATTCAAGATGAGTTCTACAAAGCTTGATGAAATGATTGTAAATTAGAAAGGATCTAAAGGAAAAGGTGGATTAGGGTTTGAGATAGGAAAAATCTCAAAGATAGATCAAACTCCAAATCAGGCAAAAAAGAAAACTAAAGAAAAAAAGAACAACGACAAGCAGATCCGAAATCAAAGGAATGAAGCTAGAAGAGCTCAGTCAAACAACCAAATGCACAAAGGTACCCATATTTTAATGGTTTTTTTATTCTTGCAATAGATTTAGACATAAGGCTATGGAATGTAGAAGCAGAATGAATAAGAATGTTCCATCTTTTCTCAGTCAGTGCTTTGCATGCAAGAGATTTGGTCATAGTGCTAGTGAATGCAAAAGTCAAATGATGAATGGTTATAACAATGGTAGAATGGTTTAATCTTTCAATGGCTACTATTATGCATGTAATGCATTTTGGCATAAAGCTAATCAATTTAGATCTAGAATAAATGGAAGTAAGATTGGTCAAAAAAATGTCATATGCTACAATTGCAATAGACCTGGACACACTTCTAGGTTTTGCAAAAATGAAAATATGAAGAAGGATAATTCGGTAAAGAAGAATGGTTTGGTAGAAAAGGTTGATCTAGTAGAGATGAAGAAAGAGATGGACAAGATTTGGAAAAATAAGGAAGAGATAGAGGTTAAGGATGATTTTGTACCAACATCTAGTGCAGATGCTTCCTCTGGAAACTAAGAAGAGAGCTTTGGCTTAGGAAGAGCTTTGATGGAAATATTTCATCCCCCACCAAAGAAATGGTGATGATGCTTCAACACATGGATATATGGTGCAAATCAATGCATTTGATCTATTGGAGAAGATATCTGTAGAAAATATTGAGTTGTAAAAATTTGTGGAGTGGTTGAAGTTGACTGTGCATACAATTAGGGTTTACTGGCTTTATTAGCTAAAGTCACTACAAAAAAATAGGAAATTAGTGCCTAAAATAGCACCGAATTTTAGTGCATTTGAGTTCATGAATTGGGAACTTCTGCTGGTGCAAAACTCAGCTCAAATTGGTATGTTCACTTCGACGGCAGATTTAGCGCCAGTTTTGCTTCCAAGTTTGCTTTTGGTTTTGCTTCCAGTTTTGCTTC